>BQNB010001503.1:30967-138577 GCA_026074375.1 Tanacetum coccineum
GTGGTAACTCCTCAAAATCGTCTTTGACTTCATCCTCTTGAACATTCCCTGACATGAATTCATCGAATTCTTTATCGAGTGATGTTTCACTTATCTTTTCTGATGTATTTAGGAATGGTTTAAAATCATCGAGCAGAGCAACGAGTTCATCCTCAGTTATTTCATCGATATCATCTATGCGGAAGCATGTGTCGTCATTCACGTGAGAATGCTGCATAGCTTTATCGATGTGAAAGGTTGCTCTATCTTCTCCAATTCCTAAATTAAGTTCTTTGTTCTTAACTCTTATGATGGCATCGGCGGTATGCAAGAGCGGTCTTCCTAAAATTAGAGAGACTCTATCATCTTCCTCCATTTGTAGGATAACGAAATCTACAGGGAACATAAATTTTCCAACTTGAACTAGCATATTCTCATCAACTCCTATAGGGTACTAGTAAGTATGATTTACTAGGCTGATACTCATCCTTGTGGGTTTCAGAGTTGTTCTAGAAAGTGCAGCGTATAGTGAATACGACATCAGATTAATACTTGCGCCAAGATCGGCCAATGCAAGATATTCAACTGAGTTTTCAAGTTTGCAAGGGATTAGAAAACTTCTGAGGTCTCCAAGCTTCGGTGGGATCTTGTTTTGAAGAATTGCTGAGCATTCCTCAGTTAAGAAGGCAGCAGAGATTTGCTCCATCTTACTTTTGTTGCTTACAAGATCTTTTAAGAATTTGCCATAATTAGGCATGCATGCCAGGACGTCAACAAGGGGTACGTTGATCCTGACTTCTTTGATCATGTCTAAAAACTTGGCATATCGTGCCTTTGTTTTTTCTATGTTCAAGCGTTGTGGATATGGAGTTTTTGGTTTATAGGCTTTGAGTGGCGGTGTATCGGTTTGAGTTGGTTTCTTGGGTAGAGGTTCTGCCTCTTTTTGACTTATTCAGCCTCATCTTCACTATCGTCAAGGAAGACGGTAGTTTTGGTGTTTGGATTAGCTGGTAGGTTATAGGTCTTAGCACTGCGTGTGAACACATCATTCACGTGCTTATTTTGAGCAGGCGGTGGTCGATAAGGCTTTTTGTTAGCCTCAAAATATTGAGTCGAACATGAAGTTCGTTCATTATGTATGTTAGTCTCGGTCAATTAATTAGTTAACGTTGTAATAGGAAAGTATCGGGAATCGGGCTCGATAATTAATCTAATATTATATATATTTCGGGTTTAATCCCAAGCAAAACCCGAGCCCGAGTCCTAGTTAAATATCCCGCGCGTCACATTAAATGTGTAGGGGTATATATAGATATTTTACTTAGAAAATATCTAACTTCTCATTTCTAATAATATCTTTTTTCTTTTCTCTCTAACCTCTCACTAGTTTCTCTCTCTAGAAATCATCTCTCTTTCTATTTTCTAGTTCGATTCGTGTTGTGTTATATGAAGTGTTAACGGGATCCTACAATTGGCATCAGAACTACGTGTGGATTCGTGGTTGATTCTTGTGGTTCAACAAGATCAAATCCGTGTGTCATTTGAAGTCAAAAAAAATCAAACCCGGATTTTTATGCTTAGATGTGTGTGAATGTTTATGTTATTAAGCAAGATCTAGGCATAAGGTAACTAATTGTGCAAGAGAAATCAAGTTAAAAGGTCAAAAAGGGTGATTTTTAGGCGATTTTTGGTGGAAAAAGTCGTATATTTTGTCGTTGCGTTTTGACTCTCTGGCAAAGTTCTTGGTTGCGTTTTGATCATTGGTTGCGTTTTGATCATTGGTTGCGTTTTGGTTCATTGCGTTTTGATTGCAGGTTGCGTTTTGAAGACATGTATTGCGTTTTGACTAAGGAATACTCTGCCCAATTTTTTATTTTGTTGCGTTTTGACCAAATCTCAAGCTGCGTTTTGACCAAATCTCAAGCTGCGTTTTGATTAAATGGTCATTGCGTTTTAATTCAAAAGTCACTGCGTTTTGTTAAAGATCGTTGCGTTTTGCTTAAATTTTGTTACGTTTTGATTTAACTTTAAAAAAAACAGTCTTTATGAAATTGAATAAAGACACAGTGAAACCATATGATTACACATATCAAAACAATCTTTATGTAATTTTCAAACCACCATCCAAAACCTATCTTGATCAGTTGGAACGCGCTAAAGAAGTTAGGAAGACAATGTGGAGAAAAACGTTTGTTAGGACTAAGCCAAACATTGCTAAAAATGTTGCCTTTCTACCCGTATCGAAATCCATTAGTAAAAGTAGACCAAACAAACCAAAACAAAACCATCGAGAAGGACTTAAACTGCACAATCATTCACAACAAACAAACATTAACTACAACGTTTCATTATTACGGTTTATCTAGGAATCTTGTAAAAATCCGTTAATCATTTGTCGGTTTTGATCAGAGACGAGTAAAAATCCCGGGTGAGTGAATTGCATACAACCACAATTTCATATTACATCAATTTCAACTTAAGATCAACAAAATCTTTCACACTTCATAATTCATTCCCATTCATTCATCATGTCTACTCAGTCAAGACATCCTCAACAGATAGACAAAATGACATAACAATATATGGCTACTGGTTCAAAAGATCGTTCTCAACCAATGCTTTGACCAGGAAGATATTCACAATAGGAGTATCACGTTTTCTACGAATTACATGACACAAAGAAATGGTGAATAACTGGGAAAGCATTTTGAGGGTCCATACAATCTAACGAGTGTAGTAATAGAAGCTGTTGATGCAACAATAAATTCTCCAGAAGTACCAGAACATGACGAAGCTGAGACAGTACACAACATGTCTGAAGAGAACAAACTGTATTTTAAAGCTGAAAAGGAAGCTATTTTCTTGCTTCTAACTGTATTGGGAGTGAAATCTACTCAATGTGATGATGCACATACTATGAGATGTGGACCAACATTAATGACTACAAACAGGGTGAATCATTGAACCATTCAAGACGTCAAGACTAATTGTTCTGGGAACTTTTGGGAAGTTTACTTCTCGTGATGGAGAATCCATGGAGTCTTATTACTCCCGGTTTTACAAACTGATGAATGAGTTGACAAGGAACAACTTGCAAGTTACAACAATGCAAGTGAATGTTCAATTTCTTCAACAACTTCAACCAGAATGGTCAAGATTTGTGATTGCGTTTGTTCATGCGAATCAAAGAAAATTGGAAACCATCTCTATATCACACACTTTTTTGAATTCTGAAGCAGTTAGTTGTATCAAAATGAAGTTAATGATATTCGTGCTGAGAGAATAGCCAAATAGTGCAAATCCATTGCACTTCTTGCGGCTTGCTCAACCATACCAGATAGATTACTATCAAGCCCAAACCTAAAAGAACAAATACAACATCATTTCCACAAGACCAAGTGCATTACAGACTCAAAGGCAAGAGTCGCCAAACCAGTTACAACTCAAATCTGAGTCGGTGTTGAAGAAGACAGTGATCCTGAACAGCTCAGAGGGCTAAGGATAGCAAAAGAATTTGGCACTCTTGCACAGTATTTCAAGAAGCTCTACAAACCTACCAACAACAACTTCGAACTTCTTCAAAATCTTAGGAACAAGACTGAAGATACCACAACAAGGTATAACAACGATAATCAGTCAGGGGCAGTTTGGAATCAAGGACAATGACAGCCGTTGCTGGGAACTAGGGAAATGTAGGCGTCCGGTAGTGCAACAAATAGGGATATAATGCTGTATCTGCTGGATTTGGGGCCAATTATGCAAAGGATTGCAGGAAGCCAAGCGTGTTATAAGATACTGTATCAAAGGAAAATGATGATGTGTGCAAACAAGCTGAACAGGTGTTCAATGAAGTATTGAGCAAGCTGATTGGTTAAAGGACACGGCTAAAGAGATTGTATGACCAAGAATGGAGCAATTACAATTTTATGGCAAGATTCAGGAGTCTCTACATGAAGAAATCCTGTTCTTCTGATCAGCCATTGGAACAGGGTACAAAACATGATGGAAAATAATGTATTTGCCAATGAAATACGACATCCTGTGACCTGCATCATTAATGACACATATGTTTTGGAGTAAGGATGATAGCAATGTCACTCTCTGATTCATCATTTTATGTAATAATAATATTAAGTTGACCAAAAATTCTGTAGAATGTGTTGATGAGCGTGCTGCGTTGCTAATTTATCGCAAATTGAACTCTTGTACTAGTGGAAAACATAAATGATTTGAAAGCATTAAAGAAAGCAAACACATCATTGACCTCATGAATTGGAGAGAGGCAAACTAACCTTGATGAGATAAGTAGGGCTCTGGGGGAGGCTATAGTTGTCGGGATAGTTGTCTGATTGCACTTCAGGAACAGGCAAAATGAGTTTGAGAAGGTACAGAGCCTTTAATGACCGCGAGTTGATTTTGGACATTCTTCAAACAAGTTAATGTAACTATAGGACTATTAGCTCTCGTAAGACATAGACATAAAAGAAGGTTTTAAAAAAACTAAAAGCTATGAAATTTTCAGTTGTCTATTCAGAAAACACGATGAGTTAGTCAAAAAAGAGTCTTTTAACTAAGCCTACAATTGAAGGTAACTCAAAGAGAAAGTAAGGTCATTTGGGTTAAAGGTTAAGGAAGGAAGAGATATTGACATATGATTGAATTATGGAGCAAAACAAATTACAGTTTTTGAAGAAATTCTTTTATAAACGCAATCAATCAATTCAGGACCATTCATATGTTTAGCAACCCAAATGCGCATACATATATTGGTAGATCAAACCTTTGCTATCCTAAGTACTCAAGTTAGCTCAATCTGAAAAAACCATGTTTGTATGAGATCCATTTGATACTTTGATCATGCAAATAGATTTTGCCCCAATGGGAAGGGAACAGGGACTCTTGAAAAATGAGAGTCGATCAAAATTTGAATAAAGACACAGTGAAACCATGTGATTACAATTATCAGAACAGTCTTTATGAAATTTTCAAACCACCATCCAAAACTATCTTGAACAGTGGAAGCGCTAAAGAAGTAGGAAGACAATGTGGAGAAAAATGTTTGTTTAGGACAACAGCCAAACAATTGCGCTAAAAACGCTGCCTTTCTACCCGTATCGAAATCTAATTAGTAAAAGTTGACACGCTTACAACGAAAATGGCAAACTACTTTAATCATTTTAGAATGATTTGTGAACAAGCTTGGTCTAATATACTAGGAGTTCTTTTTGTAACCCAAATGTCATGATTCGAAGTTTTGGAGTAAATTCATTATTGATGCCTCTTTCAATCTAAACTTTATAAATGACAGTTATTGTTTTGTTCATGAACTAAAAACGGAAATGCATGAAGACTTTGGTACGTTGATCCTTGAAAAGTTGATTGACGAACTTGAATCTAAAAAGGCTGACTCTTTCAAAACATATTGATTCTACTTCTCGAAGGAGTGTGTTGTCTAAAGATGTTTATATTTTCATTTTTTGCATTCTTCTGTTGATTTAAATGCTCATACTGGATTACAATGCTTATATCTTCACAAGGTTAAAGAATGTGAATGTCTTGCACAAAAGCTTTCGAAAGAAACTGAATCTGTTAACTTGAAAAACACTCGATTTCTCTTGAACTTGCTTTACAACAATGTAAAGAACAAATGCAAAACATTCAGTTTGCCAAAGAAAATTGATCTAATTTATTTCGATAGAACAGTGAGCAATATCATGAAATACAAGATTTAAAAGCTCAATGCAAGACAGACATAGCAATAAGTGGGTTTAAGAAAACTCATTGAGAAATTATAAAGGAACGTTCTGTGGAAAATCAGTTTGATATACATTGTTGTAGACAACCAAATGCTCAACGGATTCCCAAAACCTATCAGTTTTAGGAAACCGACTCCTTTTTCAAATTCTCCGAAATGAGAAGTTAGACAGTTTTCAACGAAATAGTTGGTTCTTAAAACTAATGTGTCAGATGGTTTATTTAACAAGTAACTTACAGAATTTGCCTCAGAATAGAAAAACAAGCGGAAAAATACACTCGAATGTGCTTAAACCACGATGCATAGGATTGCACTAGCAAAACAAACAGAGATCACATATTTAATTAAACAAAAGCTTCATAATACCAAAAGATGACTTAAGTTTTTAAAGATAATAAAAGTTGCATAAACTTTAGATAAAACACAGAATCCGTCTTCATTGATATCCGCCACGGCTCCCGTCCAATCTTCATACCCTAGGACCTGAAATTACATGCTAAAAGTCAACACAAAGGTTGAGTGAAATCATAGGTTTATCAGTAAAAAGGGTGGACCACAAGATCGAAGTAATAGTAGACTCTGAAACACATTCAGAAGTCCAAAACATTTATTATTGCACTAAGCTCATGACACCGAAGCCTTAACTAGATTTGTGCCCCAATCAGAAAATAGGATGCTTGCCAACACCCTAACACCTCTCAATGTTAAATGCACCCGATCAAACTAGTGACCCAAGTAAAGGTGGGGATTGTTAGTCCCGATAGATCTATCCATAACACTAGCGCTCACTATAATAGCAATTAACGGTTCATGATAAATAGGGACTTCACGGCAATAAGGTAACTTAGGCATTAATAATCAGGCAGTAATCTGGATAGCATACACTTTGAAAAACACTTGTGTCCAATAGTAAAACAAGCAATGTAATTCACCCCGTAGATTTTGTAAAACAATTGTAGAAAAAGGGGGCTATGAACTCACCTTGAGTGAATGGTAATCAACAAGTATTCACAATAGAAAAATGTGTCACGAAGGAATCCGAAGGCAACCTAATCCAATATAGGTCGTATAAGTACTAAACACTTTGATTAATATATAGCTCATCATACTATCGTTCGGGCTATCATAATTAAGAGGTCGTGTAGTGAACGTATGAGGAGCTAGGACACTTTAAATCGTAAATCCAGCAACTCGTCGATACGCCACCCCGAAGAGGCCTCATCATTATGAAACTCCCTAGTAATATAGTACTTTGATAACTAATACAACGTATGATTCTATATAGCTACATCACCGTCTACTCGTTTTAGTGAAAACATAATTATAACAAAAAATGTTTATAAGTATACTTTGGTAAAAATGGCGTAACTTTCTCGTTTCTAATCTGTTTCGCGCGTTTCTTACGTCCACGCCTTCGTATTAAGTCGAGTTATCAAAATATAACATTTTTAAAATTTTAGTTTTCTTATGAATAGTGATTTTTACTGTTCATAACAGACATATACTTATTTTTATAGTTTTTGTTATCGAAAACTCGTAAACGTCGTATTTTATTCGTTATAGCTCCGTTTTTAACGATTCTTTCGAGTACGATCTCGTAATTAAAAGTTATATCATATTTTTGATGTTTTAAAAATATCACTTTCTGTAATGAATAGTAAATTTTATAAAAATAGTTTTATAAAAGTATTTCTCGTCGTAAACTCGTAACTAACGTATCTTTTTCGTTATAAATCGGTTTTTCAAGTTTCTTATCATTTTGGAATCGTCATGAGGCGTATTATTTTTATATAATGTCTAACCTACTGTATGAGGTCGAATTAAAACAGCCCTTATATGGCATTTGTATACTTTTAATCATAACTTTCTTAAGTAAACCTTTAAAACCCTAATTTATACCTAAACATGTTCATACTTAAACCATATGTTAACATACTTTTACATTCATTTTTCCATGATATATATAACCATATGACATAAGAATAAGTGCATAAATTCATAAACATAAGCGAAAACTCTTTTTACATATTAAAAAGTCCTAAGTGGTGATTTAGCCATAAAGAACATGTAACACATAAAATCATGATAAATAAAAGTATGAAGGTATTAAGAAGACCTTAGGAAGGATGTATGTGATGAGAAATAAGTGCTAAACCCGTGTTTAGACTCAAAACCAAAGCTTGTACAATGAAAACCCTAGTTTCACTTTTCTTGATTAATACTTGAAAAAGGTTAGCCAATGCTTGGGATCACCTTAGAATATCTTATAATGGATGTGTATAGATGTGTATAGGTTGAATAAAATTTTGTATGGATTGTGTTGGGACATGGATTTGAGCCGTGAGCTCTATGAGTGCCAAAGGAAGAGATTTTGTTATTTTTGCTAAGTGTTTATGCATGTGTGAGCTATATCTTATAAGATATATGCATGTATGGTGCAAGACTTTGTCAAGGAGACAAGGTAAGGTTCTAGGGATGGTCTTGGTCTTGGTCTAAGTCAAAGAGACAAGGTATGGTGGTTTAATGAGAAGACATAGGCTAGGTATTAATGAAAGAGATGTATACTTGACCAAACTTGGAAATTTTCTTATTTCTTTGAATCTCTTGCCGTAATTTCGGCATAAGAGTGATATAAGTGAGATATTTTTATAACTTTTATGTATTGGGTATAAAAGTGGGTATTTGTTGAAGCGTAGAAAAGTTTTTGTGGTTCCGGGAGTGCCTAAACGCAATTTATCGCGAAACGTATACACTTTACGTAACCAACAAAAATAAAATATAAAAGTTAATTATTACTTTTGAAAAAAATAATATAATGATGGCTTGACATAAACTTTAATTTGTTTGGTGTCCGTTTACGTTGGTTGTTGATTTTTTAGTTCACGCGATTTAACTTAACACTTAAAATTAAAAGCGAACGCGTACGAGAAAAGAAAAAAAATAAATAGTGAAAAATGACAAAATGAATGATGTCATAAAATGACCTGAAAATACGGAATGTTACAGAAATGCTACGGGTCGAGCTTATGTGATCAGAGATGTTGAATAAAATCCTAGACCTAATGTCGTGACGGGTACGTTCTTACTCAACAACCATTATGCTAGAGTATTGTTTGATTCGGGGTCGGACAAGAGTTTTGTTAACACTAGTTATAGTCACTTAATAGATATTGAGCCGGTTAAACAAAATACTAGTTATGAGGTAGAATTAGCTAACAGGAGAATAGTTAGTACAAATATCGTTTTAAGAGGTTGTATTTTGAATTTAGTTGACCATTTGTTTGAAATCAATCTCATGCCTATAGGACTTGGTACCTTAGATGTTATTATCCTAATGGATTGGCTAGTTGCGCGGAACGCCGTTATTATTCGTGGTAAGAAGGTGGTGCATATACTACATAAGGATAAGACGTTGGTAGTTAAGGGTGATGGAAGTGCATCTCGATTTAAGGTAATATATTGTATTAAGGCGAGGAAATATATAGAGAAGGGATGTCATTTGTTTCTAGCTCAAGTGACTGATAAGGAACCGACAGGGAAGCCCGTGGAGGACGTGCCAGTAATTCGTAATTTTCCTGAAGTCTTTCCCGATGACTTACCGGGGCTTCCACCCCCTCGGAAAGTGGAATTCAAAATTGATCTGATGCCTGGAGCTACACCTGTTGCCCGTGCATCATACCGTTTAGCCCCATCCGAGATGAAGGAGTTGTCGGATCAACTGCAAGAGTTGTCAGAGAAAGGATTCATCTGCTCGAGCTCTTCACCCTAGGGAGCTCTGGTGTTATTTGTGAAGAAGAAGGATGAAACCTTCCGTATGTGTATAGATTATCGTGAGATCAACAAACTGACGATTAAGAACCATTATCCTCTTCCAAGAATCGACGACTTTTTCTACCAACTCCAAGGTTTAAGCGTGTACTCCAAGATTGATTTACGATCCGGATATCATCAACTTCGTATTCGAGAGGAGGATATTTCAATCACTGTGTTTTGGACTCGGTATGGTCATTATGAGTTCCAGTGATGTCATTCAGTTTGATCAACGCACCGACAGTGTTCATGGACCTCATGAATCATGTATGTAAGCCTTATCTCGATAAGTTTGTGATTGTATTTATCGATGATATCCTGATTTACTCAAAGAATAAGGAAGAGCATGAAGAACATTTAAAGACTATCTTGCAACTATTCAAAAAGGAAAAATTATACGCCAAATTTTCTAAATGTGACTTTTGGCTAGATTATGTGCAATTCCTTAGTCATGTGATCGACAGTAAAGGCGTTCATGTTGACCCCGCGAAGATTGAAGCCATTAAAAATTGGGCTGCACCCACAACGCCAATCGAGATGAGACAGTTCTTAGGGTTGGTCAGTTATTATCGGAGATTTATTGAAGGTTTCTCTTTGATTTCTAAGCCTCTCACCAAGCTAACCCAGAAAAACAAGAAATATGAATGGGGCAAAGAAGAAGAATCATTTCAAATGTCAAAGCAAAAACTATGTAGTGCGCCTATTTTAGCATTACTCGACGGAACGAAAGATTTTGTTGTGTATTGCGATGCATCACTGAAAGGTTTCGGGGCAATTTTAATGCAGCGGGAAAAGGTTATTGCGTATGCTTCCCGACAATTAAAGACGCACGAGGAAAACTATACGACCCACGACTTAAAATTGGGTGCGGTAGTTTTTACACTTCGACTTTGGAGGCATTACTTGTATGGTATAAAGTGTGTTGTGTACACGGATCATAAAAATATATAGTACATTCTGGATCAGAAGGAACTCAACATGAGGCAATGTCGGTGGATTGAGCTTTTAAGCGACTACGATTGCGAGATCTGTTACCATCCCGGCAAGGCCAACGTAGTGGCCGATGCCCTGAGCCGAAAGGAAAGAGAAAGACCATTGAGGGTTAGAGAATTGTTATTGACAAAGCACACCAACTTAACCGAGAGGATACTCAACGCTCAAACGAAGGCGATGAAGAAAGAGAATGTGAAGGCGGAGAATCTGGGAAGATTGATCAAACCAATATTTGAGATTCACTCCGATGGGATTCAGTACTTCAATAAGCATATTTGGTTACCGCTATTTGGAGGATTAAGGGATCTCATTATGCACGAGTCCCGTAAGTCCAAATATTCCATTCAATCGGGGTTTGACAAAATGTATCAAGACTTGAAGAAACTTTATTGGTGGCCGAATATGAAGGCTGAAATCGCCACTTATGTCAGCAAGTGCTTGACCTATGCCAAAGTGAAGGTAGAACACCAGAAGCCATCCAGTTTACTTCAACAAACTGAAATCCCTGAGTGGAAGTGGGAGAAAATAAATAGGGATTTTATTACGGGACTCCCGAGAACTCCAAGCAGGTATGACTCGATTTGGGTTATTGTTGATCGATTGACCAAATCGGCACACTTTCTACCAGTAAAGATGACAGACAGTATGGAGAAGCTCACTCAGCTGTACATGAAGGAAATTTTCTGTCGGCATGGAGTGCCAATATCAATCATATCGGACAAGGATAGCAAATTTACATCAAGATTTTGGTGGTCACTTCAAAAAGCCTTGAGAACACAACTTGACATAAGCACCGCGTACCACCCTGATGAGGTGTCATTTTATATACTTTTTCGGGGTCGTTTAACCCCTAAAATCGTGTGTTTATGCCTAAAATAGGCACTTAATCGTTCCTTTTCAGGTATTTCCCATTTGGAAGACATTTAGATGAATTAGACGTGACTTGGGCTCATTTAGAGACGAAATGAACGAGATTACGAACCAACACCAAGACTCTTGAAGATTTGTGCTCACAGAGCCTGGATACGGCGTCACAAACTATACACGACGCCGTCACAACTCATCAAGTGACGGCATCACAACTTTTATGACGGCGTCAGCCAACACCGACTCAAACGCAGATCTAGAAGATTCATTTTACGACGACTTCAGGACTAAATCGCGACGCCGTCATGTCGTTTTTCCTGTATATACAAACCCGAATTTAGGGTTTTGAGTGTGTAACTTTAGAATAAAAAGAGGGTACGAACCCTAGTTCGTTTAGCAGCTGTAAGAGACGATTTTAGGGCCTAAAAACCTTATTGTACTTCCTCCAATTCATGTTTTAATCAAGTAAGGTTTACTTAATCATTCAATATGTCTATGTGTTGTTTGATTTATTGTTCTTGCTTTATCTTTAACATGCTTGGCTAAACCTATTATTGTGTTTATTTATGATTGTATGAAACCTAGAATGTAGATCTTAGTGATGTTGCTTCTTGTGATGGATGTGCACGTTAGGTCTTTGTTGGGAATTAAATTTACCACACTTAGTGTTGCCAAGGGAAGAGTTTATACTGCCAAGCTTAGTTGGTACTGGCAGAGTTGAAGTTAGTACTGCTGGAATTGAGTTAGTACTGCCAGTGTAAACTTAACACTGCTGATGGAAGAATACAACTGCTGAAGAGATAAAGACGTGTGATATGATTTGTATTAGTTTATTTTGTGTATATCTTATATTATTAGAAAGATTCGTATAAGATAAATATTTAGAAGATTTGTAGTTATCTTGTAAAGGACTCCTTGATGTATAAAAGGAGGTCCTAGGTTATTGAGTTAGAGAGACTATCACATTACGTTTAGCTTCAAGGTTGTAAACCCCAGTACTAGACAGAGTACTCGTATTATTGATCTTAATAATATTGAAGCTTTTTGTTACATCTTTGTTCAATCATATTTACTGTTACATTCATATTTCTTCTAAGTATTGAAGAGTAGATTCCGCATACTCTTTAATATACACACAAAGTTTCTACCATAGTTATTTTGGATTTATCCAAGGTAACATACACTTTACAAGCTAAAGAATCGATCATAGTTTGGGATCCACAAGTGGTATCAAAGCTTGTGCTTTGAGAAACTTTGATCTAAAAGAAACAGTCTAGAAGAACTCTTTACTCAACAAAAAGAGATGGAACTAGAAAATTCACAAACCAGTACCACTGCAAAGCTACCCATGCTTAAGCAGGGTGAATATGAAATGTGGAAGTTAAGAATTGAGCAATACTTTCAAGTACAAGACTATGCTCTATGGGATGTCATAGAAAATGGAAACTCTTTCAAACCAGCAGCTCAAACAACAACAAATGCTGATGGTTCCTCAACTACATTAATACCAGGTCCTGTAACTGCTGATGAAAAGACTCAAAAGAAGAATGATGTGAAGGCAAGAAGTATGTTACTAATGGCACTTCCAAATGAACATCTACTGACTTTTAATCAGTACAAGGATGCTAAGACTTTGTTTGCTGCTATACAAACAAGATTTGGTGGTAATGATGCCACAAAGAAGACTCAGAAGACTCTTCTGAAACAAATGTATGAGAACTTTAGTGCTCCAAGCACAGAGTCTCTTGACTCTATTTTTAACAGGCTTCAGAAGATTGTAAGTCAGCTGGCTATCTTGGGTGAAAATATTTCACAAGAAGATCTCAATTTGAAATTTTTGAGAAGCCTGCCTTCTGAGTGGAATACTCATGTTGTGGTCTGGAGAAATAAACCTGATCTAGACACAATGAGCTTTGATGACCTCTACAACAATTTCAAGATTGTTGAACAAGAAGTTAAAGGAACTGCAAACTCAAGCTCAAGCTCAAGTTCTCAGAACATGGCTTTTGTGTCAACTCCTAGCAGTACTAATGAAGTTAATACTGCTTATGGAGTTAGTACTGCTAATACTCAAGTGAGCACTGCTAGTGCTCAAGTTAGTACTGCTAACTTAAGTGATGCCACTGTTTATGCATTTTTGGCCAATCAACCAAACGGGTCTCAACTTGTACATGAGGACCTTGAACAAATCCATGAAGATGACTTAAAAGATATGGATTTGAAGTGGCAGTTAGCATTGCTAAGCATGAGGACAAGAAGGTTTTTCCAGAAAACTGGTAGAAAGATCACTATCAATGGAAGTGACACAGCTGGATATGACAAGTCCAAGGTAGAGTGTTTCAACTGTCACAAGTTGGGACACTTTGCAAGAGAGTGCAGAGGACCTAGGAACCAAGACAGCAGGAACTGGAATCAAGACAGCTCTAGAAGGACTATAAATGTGGAAGAAACTTCTTCCAAAGCTATGTTGGTTATTGATGGAGCTGGTTTTGACTGGAGCTATATGGCAGATGATGAAGTCCCTACAAACATGGATCTTATGGCCTTTTCAGACTCTAAGGTATATAATAACAAAACTTGTTCAAAAAACTGTCTAAAAAGCTTTGAAACTCTTTAAACTCAACTTGATGAATCAAGAATAGAGTTTAACAAATCTTAGTTCAATTTAGCTACGTATAAAAGAGGGTTAGCTTCTGTAGAAGAGCAACATGTCTTTTAAGAAAAGAATGAGGTTCTTTTTTGTGAGCAAATTGCTGTTCTAAAAAGAGATATCTCATATAAAGACTCAAAAATTAGTGTGCTTAAAAATCAGTTAGAAAAACTTAAGCAATAAAAAGAAAGCAATCAACTTAAAATTAAAAATTTTAATAATGCTTCTAAGAGTCTAGACAAACTAATATGGAGTCAAATAACTGATAAAAGTAGAAAGGGTGTGGGGTTTGTAAGCTATAATGTTGTTCCACCGTCTCCTACAGGGTTATTTTCACCTCCAACACTTGATTTGTCCAACTCTAGTCTAGAGGAGTTCCAACAGCCTAAGTTTGAAGGCTATGGACCTAAGACTAGTAAGAGTGTTAGTGAAGTTATTTCTAATGAGGTTAGGGAAACTCTTGATGCCCCATTGGTTGAGGAGTTGGTGTTAAATGATAAGTTAGAGAAGAAAACTGTTTCTCCTACTAAGATAGAATTAGGACTAAACAACAAGAAAACAGTTAAGTATTGAAATGTACAGGTCACAAGGTCCTAGGATGGTATCAATAGGAATAATCAGAAGTCCCAACAGCTAGGAAGTAATTTTGTGATGTACAATAAAGCTTGTTTTGTTTGTGGAAGTTTTGACCATGTGTAGGTTAACTGCAATTACCATCAAAAGGAAAGGGTGGTATCAGGGAATAATTATACTAGGGTGAATTACAAATTAGTTATGCTAAAATTGCTTCCAACCCTACTGCACACAGAAACATGGCTCCAAGAGCAGTTTTAATGAAAACTGGCCTAAGACCACTTAATACTGCTAGGCCTGTTAATACTGCTCATCACAAAACTACAGTTCATAGTGCTAGACCAATGTTACGTTTTTCTAAATCAACACAATCAACTGTAAAGAGGCCCTATCAAATAAAAACAGCATTAACTAACAAAAATTTTAGCCAAAAAGTTAATACTGCTAAGGGAAGTTTTTATACTACTAGGCCAAAAGCAGTTAACACTGCTAGGCCAAAAGCAGTTAACACTGCTAGGCAAAAGCGGTTAATACTGCTAGGCCAAATTCAGCAGTAGTTAATGCTGTCAGGGCAAATCAGGTTAATGCTGTTAAGGCCTCATCATGTTGGGTTTGGAGACCTACCAAACTTAATAGTGCATCAATTACTTTCAAGAGACATAACTATATTGATGCACGAAGCAGATCCAAGTCAGTGATGGCTTGGGTCCCCAAAGGAAACTAATTTCCTTATTTTTATATGCAGGGTCATCCACAAAACGTACAAGAAGATCAAGGATATGTTGACAGTGGATGCTCTAGGCACATGACAGGGAACATGTCCTATCTCTCAGATTTTAAGGAATTCAATGGAGGATATGTTACCTTTGGGAGAGGAGAAAATGGTGGCAAAATTACTGGTAAAGGAACTCTTAAAACTGATAAGCTTGATTTTGAGGATGTTTACTTTGTCAAGGAGTTAAAGTTTAACCTTTTTAGTGTCTCACAGATGTGTGACAGAAATAACAATGTTCTTTTTACTGACACTGAATGTCTTGTTTTGTCTCCTAACTTTAAGTTACCTGATGAGAGTCAGATTCTAATTAGAGTTCCTAGAAAGAACAATATGTACAATGTTGATATGAAGAATATTGTTCCTAAAGAAAGTATAACTTGTCTTGTTGCAAAGGCCACACTTGATGAATCAATGCTATGGCATAGAAGGCTAGGTCATATAAATTTTAGAAATATTAATAAACTTGTAAAGGAAAATCTTGTGAGAGGTTTACCTTTAAAACGTTTTGAAAATGACCAAACCTGTATTGCTTGCCTTAAGGGAAAGCAACATAAAGCCTCTTGTAAATCCAAGATTCAGAACTCTATTTCTCAACCTTTATTCATGTTGTATATGGATTTGTTTGGTCCTACTTTTGTGAGCAGCTTAATGCATAAGAAATATAGGTTAGTTGTCACTGATGATTATAGCAGATACACTTGGGTTTTCTTTTTACCAACTAAGGATGAGACTACAGGCATTCTTAAGAAGTTTATAACAGAGATAGAAAACCTAGTTAATAAGAAAGTTAAGATAATCATATGTGACAATAGGACAGAGTTCAAGAATAGTGTTATGAATGATTTTTGTGCTATGAAAGGTATTAGAAGGGAATTTAGTGTATCTAGAACTCCTCAGCAAAATGGTGTTGCTAAGAGAAGAAATAGGACACTAATTGAGGCTGCTAGAACCATGTTAGCTGACTATAAGTTACCTACTATATTTTGGGCTGAAGCAGTTAATACTGCTTGCTATGTGCAGAATAGGGTATTAGTAGTTAAGCCTCATATCAAGACCCCTTATGAACTATTTAGAGGTAGAACACCTGCTCTAAGCTTCATGAGACCATTTCGGTGTCATGTTACCATTCTTAATACCTTAGATTATTTAGGCAAGTTTGATGGAAAGTCAGATGAAGGATTCTTTGTTGGATACTCATTGCATAGTATGGCTTTTAGAGTATATAACACTTGAACTAGAAAAGTAGAAGAAAACTTGCATGTTAGGTTCTTGGAGGATAAGCCTATTATTGCAGGTAAAGGACCAGAATGGCTGTTTGATATTGACATGCTAACAAAATCAATGAATTATGTGCCAGTTGTTGCAGGTACAAACTCTAATGATTTTGCAGGTACAAAAGATAGTATTGGTGCAGGTCAATCTAGCATGGAGACAGGATCTACCCAAGACTATATTTGCATGCCACTATGGAATGATGGTTTACCATTATTTGATTCTTCTCCAAAGATCTCTGATGATGTTGGATCACCACCTTCTGGTGACACTGGAAAGAAGCATGATGAAGTTTCAGATAAATAAAGTAGAATTTCAAATGAGCTTAATTATGCTTTTGAGAACTTAAACACTAAATATCCAGATGATCCAAAGATGCCTGGTTTGGAGACTATTGAAACTTATGATGATTCTGAAGAAGAGGCTGACTTTACTAATTTGGAGTCTTCAATCCATGTCAATCCTACTCCTACTACCAGAAGTCACAAGAATCATCCACTCAAGCAAGTAATTAGAAGACTGAATACACCAGTACAAACAAGAAGCAAGATAAAGCCTACTAATGAACAAGGATTTATCAGTGTTGTATATGAAGGGAAAACTCATGAAGACCTTAATACTTGTTTGTTTGCTTGTTTCTTATCACAAATAGAACCCACAAGGGTTGCTAAAGCTCTATCTGATCCTGCTTGGGTAGAGACAATGCAGGAAGAACTACTACAGTTCAAACTACAAAAGGTTTGGATTTTGGTAGATTTGCCTAAGGGTAAGAAGGCCATTGGTACAAAATAGGTCTTCAAGAACAAGAAAGATGAGAGAGGCATTATGATTAAGAATAAAGCAAGGTTGGTTACACAGGGTTATACACAAGAAGAAGGCATAGATTATGATGAAGTTTTTGCTCCTGTAGCCAGAATTAAGGTAATAAGGTTGTTCTTAGCTTATGCTTCATTTATGGGATTTATGGTGTATCAGATGGATGTTAAGAGTGCTTTTCTTTATGGAAGGATTAAAGAGGAGGTGTATGTGTGTCAACCTCTAGGGTTTGAAGATCCTGACCATCCTGACAAGGTCTACAAGGTGGTGAAAGCACTTTATGGTTTGCATCAAGCTCCAAGAGCCTGGTATAAAACCTTAGCCAAGTATCTGTTGGGCAATGGGTTTCACAAAAGAAAGATAGATCGGACCTTATTTATCAAGAGGCAAAAAGGAGATATTTTGCTTGTACAAGTCTATGTTGATGACATTATATTTAGCTCTACCAAGAAGGAGTTGTGTATTGAATTTGAGAAGCTGATGAAAGATAAGTTTTAGATGAGTTCTATGGGAGAACTTACTTTCTTCTTAGGGTTGCAAGTAAAGCAGAAAGAAGATGGAATATTTATCAGCCAGGATAAATATGTTGCTGAGGTTTTGAAAAAGTTTAATTTCTCAGATGTGAAGTCTACTAGCACTCCAGTGGATATAGAGAAAACTTTGGTCAAAGATGCAGATGGTGATGATGTAGATGTGCATCTCTACAGATCCATGATTGGATCATTGATGTATCTTACAACATCTAGACCAGACATTATGTATGCAGTTTGTGTATGTGTCAGATTTTAAGTCACACCTAAGGTTTCACACCTACATGCTGTCAAAGAAAAATTTAGATACCTTAAAGGTCAATCTAAATTTGGCCTTTGGTATCCTAGAGATACTCTATTTGAATTGGTAGCATATACTGATAGTGACTATGCTAGAGCAAGTTTGGATAGGAAGTCTACAACTGGGGGTTGTTAGTTCCTAGGAACCATATTGATATCATGGCAGTGCAAGAAGCAAACTGTGGTTGCCACTTCTACAACTGAAGCTGAATATGTGGCTGCTGCTAGTTGTTGTGGACAAGTACTATGGATTCAAAATCAAATGCTGGATTATGGGTATAATTTTATGCATACTATGATCTATATTGAAAATAAGAGTACTATATGTTTTATTAAGAATCTTGTTTATCATTCTAAAACAAAACATATTGAGATTAGACATCATTTTGTAAGAGACTGCAATGCTAAAAAGTTAATTCAAATGGTTAAAATACATATAGATAATAATTTTGTAGATTTACTTACAAAAGGATTTGATGTTGGAAGGTTTTAGTACTTGGTTGCAAGTATTAGAATGCAAAATCCTTAAAGTCTTAATCTCTTTGTGTTTTTGTAAAGTTTTGTAAAGGATTAATACTGTTAGTTATGTCAATTAGTACTGCTTGATATAATGTTAATACTGTTAGTCAAAATTAATATCGTCAAGAAGCAAATGGCTTGGATTTTCTTTCTTGGTTTTAGACTAACATCTGCAGGTTAAGCAAAGCAGTATGGTTGGATTTGGTGAGATGATACACTCTTTGAATACTTTGTGGGAAGTCTTGAGGTTAACTTTGGATGAATTAGGTTAAAACTGGTATTTTGGTTTGGTTAATAGTTCTTAACTTTTATTCATGAATTATGCATAAATAAGGATCCTCATGAATTCTCACATGTCCATCTAGTTTTTTTTAGTGTGCTTGTGATGAATAGAGGCATGTTGTTGTATAGTTATTAAAGAAAGGGTTAATATTGTTAGACAAATTTTAGTACTGCTAAGCAAAAAGTTAATACTGCTAGACTAATATTAATACTGTTGGGTTACCGTTAATGTTTTTTGGGCAATAACCATTTTTCATTAATAAAATATATATTATAGACGTTGAGATATTTTTGTCACTTACTACGCTTATATATTTCTTAAATTAGATTATTCTTGATCTTTCTTTAATTTATAAGATTTCTTCGCAATAAAGAAATGATTTATTCAGTCGGTCCAATCCAAAATATTAAGTGATAACTATATAATCTCAATTGTATTTTCCCAATCATACATACTTTCATAAATGATCATAAACCCATAACCCTAAAAATAACTCATTCTCTAATGGTGAATTTGGAATTCTTCTGCGACAACACACAACAATGCGGTTTCCTTATCTAGAAGAAACCAACTGGGAGGAAGGATTCAAGAGAAATAGTAATTTTCTACAAGCAGTCATATAAGGTATGCACTTACTAAGAATCCTACTATCTATGTTTCTCTCATCAAAAAGTTTTGGCAGACTGCTACTGTTAGAATAGTTGATAATGGAGAACAAGAGATAACTGCCACAGTTGATGGCAAAGAATTCACTTTTACTGAAGCATCTGTTAGGAGACATCTCCAATTAGCAGATTTTGATCAACTCTCACTGATGGGATATGTTTTCACTGATGATAAATTGACTTTTCAAAAAGGCAAATTTTCCCTTCAGTGAAGAATTTTGATCCATACCATCCTACACTGTCTTAGTCCTAAGAAAACTTCTTGGGAACAATTTAGTAGCAATATAGCAACTGCTGTTATTTGCTTGGCCACAAACAGAACTTTTAACTTTTCTAAATTGGTTTTTGATGGTATGGTGAAAAACTTGGATAGTAAATATAAATTTTTAATGTATCCAAGATTTCTTCAAATATTTTTGAACAAGAACAAAATATTACTTAATCCCCACAATAGAAAATATATTGCTCCTACTTTAACTCTAAAACTTTTTAGCAATATGAAAAGAGGTTTTTCTGGGAAACACACACCTTTGTTTCCAAGTATGGGTGAAGGTTCAAGACATCCCTCTGAACCCCAACCACCACCTTCTATCGCTCAACCTACTATTGAAGAACCAATCCCTAATGTTGTGTCATCATCACACCAAAAGACTCAAACACCTAGGCAAGCCTTAAACAAGGTCACTGAGTTACCTAAGACTAGTGAGCCTATACCCAATGTAGCAGATAAGGCTGTCTATGAGGAGTGGGGTGACAGAGTGGAAAGGGCTTCCACTACTGCTGCTAGCTTAGATGCAGAGCAGGCTAGTGGTAACATAAATAGGGCCCAATCCACAATGCGTAATGTGCCTCTTCCTCGGGGAGTTGGTGCAGGTGGTAGTCCCAGGTGCCAAGAATCCATGGGGGGGGGGGTTCCATTGCTCAGACTAGGTATGAGAGGGTACCTACACAGTCTAATGATCCACCTCTCTCAAGAGGTCACACACTTAGAAATGGGGAAGACAGTATTGAACTTATAAAGGAATTAATGGAAACTTGTACCAAACTATCAAAATGAGTTCTTGCCTTGGAAAAATCAAAGACTGCTCAAGATTTGCTGATTACAAGGTTGCAATTGAGAATCAAGAAGCTAGAAAAGAAGAGGAAAAAGGCAAGAACTACACAACCCATGAAGAGGAGATTATTTAAAGTTATAGTTGAGTCTTCTGCTGATGAAAATTTGGATGAAGAGGATCCTTCCAAATAGGGGAGGAGTATGATAGAAGAAATTGATCAAGATGTAAGAGTTACTTTGGTTCAAATTGATGTAGAGGATCAGGGGAGGTTTGATGATGAGACTAATTTTGACGCAGGTTTTTATAAAGATCAGGTTACTCCTACACAAGATAGTGCTCAAGGGGAGGCACATAGTTAAGAAGATCAACCTGAAGATCATTTGGGAGTTCTTAGTGCAGCTAAGGTACTTGCGGATGCAGCTAGAAAAAAATGTTCACGCTTATACTAGAAGAAGAAGGGTAGTTAGTACTGGCAGTGGTGGAATTAGTATTGCTAGTAGGTTGTTTAGTACTGCTAAAGAATCAGTTAGTACCACTGGTGCATCAATGCCAATTAGTACTGCTGGTATGGTTCAAGAAGTTAACATCAGTATTCTTTCACCAGTTGTAGTCAAAGATAAAGGTAAAGGTAAAATGGAGGAATCTAAAGATAAACAGACTAAGAGAACAAAATTACAGCAAGAACAAAATAGGCTTGGTCATGAAGCAACTGTGAGACTGCAAGAGGAACTGGATGAAGAAGAAAGACAAATGATGGCTAGAGTTCATGAAGCAGCTCAATCTTTTACTGAGGAAGAATGGGAAAACATTAAAGCAAGAGTTAAAGCTAATGAAGAGCTAGCTCAGAGACTACAAGCAGAGGAAAGGAACAAGTACAGTGAAGTTGGTCAAGCAAAGATGCTTGTAGATCTTATTAATCAGAGAAAGAAATATTTTACTGCACAAAAAGCTAAAGCAAAGAGGAACAAGCCCTTGACACAAGCTCAACATATGAATTATATGACTAATTATATCAAGCATATGGGAAGTCATACACTACAGCAATTAAGAGGATATTCTTTTGATGAGATCAAGGAATTATTTGAAACTGCTATGAAAAGAGTCAACACTTTTGTACCTAAGGAGACTGAAGTTAGAGAGGAAGAGCATCAGAGTTAGCAGCTAGAAGTTTACAAGCAACAATTACTGATTCTGTAGAAGTTGGAAGCTCTAAGAGAGTCACAGAAGCAGAACTTGATCATGAAGGTTCTAAGAGGCAAAAGACTAATGAAGCTTCAAGGTCAGTTCAAGAACAATTTGATGAAGAGGAAAAAGAATTGTCAAAAGGGATTCTGATGTTGATGTTGGTTAACAAGCTGTTAGTGGATCAACATTCAGAGATGGCAAATGAGATATTAAGGAAAATCTTCATACAATCAAACAGACCAAAACTATAATGTGTTTGGAAGCATCCTCTCAGCACAGATGGTTTAATTCAGAGAAACTTGTAGATTTGAACATCAATCACAAGTTTAGGGGAGGATTGTTAGGAATTAAACTTACCACACTTAGTGTTGCCAAAGGAAGAGTTTATACTGTCAAGCTTAGTTGATACTGGCAGAGTTGAAGTTAGTACTACTAGAATTGAGTTAGTACTGCCAGTGTAAACTTAACACTACTGATGGAAGAATACAACTGCTGAAGTGATAAAGATGTGTGATATGATTTGTATTAGTTTATTTTGTGTATACCTTATATTATTAGAAAGATTCGTATAAGATAAATATTTAGAATATTTGTCGTTATCTTGTAAAGGACTCCTTGATGTATAAAAGGATGTCCTAGGTTATTGAGTTAAAGAGACTATCACATTACGTTTAGCTTCAAGGTTGTAAACCCCAGTACTAGACAGAGTACTCGTATTATTGATCTTAATAATATTGAAGCTTTTTGTTACATCTTTGTTTAATCATATTTACTGTTACATTCATATTTCTTCTAAGTATTGAAGAGTAGATTCTGCATACTCTTTAATATACATACAAAGTTTCTACCCTAGTTATTTTGGATTTATCCAAGGTAAGCTAAAGAATCGATCATTGTTTGGGATCCACAGTCTTAGAAAACCAGCTTTTGTCTGTATCGCTGTTGATATGTCTAGGGAAACGTGATTGTGTAGAAAGGATACCATCGGGTAACAGTCTTCATACTACTTTGCCCCCTAATATGGTTGATTCACTTTTAATATATTTACATGCATTTAATAAACTCCTAGGGGCCATGTAATAGTCTTCATACTACCTTGCATGTGCGTTGCTATAGCGGCATACTAAGTAGACGGCGGGTTCGTGTAATTCGTTCATGCTTTAGGAAATAGTTACATAGATCATCACAAGGGTGACAAGGCAACAACACTAGGAGAAGCAATCTAAGGAGTAATACATGATTAAATAGACACTATGTTTTATCTTATTGTTATCACCATTAGCGTAGTTAATATTTAGTTTAAATAGCTAAAACCAAACCTCTCTCCAATTATATGATTTACTTGCTTTCTATAAAACACAAAAATACAAAAATAATCTTTCCTCAACCCTTAGAATTATGTTAGACCGTGATCAAGCCTTCCAAACCTATTCCTCGAGTGAACGATAAACAACCCCGAGTCTTGCCAATACTATACTACAACGATTAGGTGCACTGCCTAGGGAGTTGTAAAACTTCTTGTGTAGAAGTCCTACACGACCGCACATCAAGTTTTTGGCGCCGTCGCCTGGGGAATAGTTAGGTTCTGATCATAGTTTAGCTTAGTTCTACTCGCTTGAATCCTTTCAAGTGAGAATTTAATATCCGCACATTAGCTTTCTTGCAGTCTACCTTTTCTTTGTGTGTTTGTCCTTAACTTCCATCGACTATTTCATTCTCCATCATGGAGAACGCGAATCCACCACCTACTCGTCCTATCCTACCAGCTGCGCTACGCGCACGATTTAACCAAGAGCTCCAAGAGCTATAAAAAATTTCGGCCTTTGTTGACTCTCGCCTAAAGAGTATTAAGCGATTCCTCAATCACTTCACCGACCAACCCAATGAGACCAGTATTAATGACTCTGAGTCTGATAATGGATCGAGAGAGACACCCCTTGTCTCTCCCTTCCCTCACTCTGTCAATGACTCAGATAATGAGGAAGTTCTTAATGAGTTAAGTGAGTATGAAAACGCTGGAACACTACGCCGAGAAAGAATTATCAGTAGTTCTGATGGGGATGATCTTGCATTTGAATGTATGATAGGCTTTAGGAAGTTTACTGCCTATCTCGACCCTTTTCTACCAATGAATATTATCTCACGTAAAGCCTATAACACAATAATGGTAGAAAGACTAGAAGAGACAGGAAAGAACCTAGTTGCCATTGTTAGGGATGTCTACGTGTTTGTCGGAAGTTTCACCTATGTCACAAATTTTGTCATATTAGAAGACATAGGAGAATTTATTATGAGCGATATGGCCAAAGTCTTGATGGCCAGACCCTTTAGAAAAACCACTAAGCTCAAATATGACGTCATTAAGGGTTTGGTCTCATTTAGTAAGATCTTTGACACATACACATATAGGATGCCACGTACAATACCTAAGATCAAGAACTTCAATTGGAGTAAGGTCCCACTATTATTTGAACTTAGCTAAAATGATTTGATGAATGGACTTAGGCACTCATATGAGAAGAATAAGTTTATGTACAAAAATTGCTTAGACTTAGGTCCCGAATACCAAGTAGATGAGCGTATGCAAGAATGGCTCATTTGGGGGCATGTAAGCATTCATGAAGTCACGTAAGGGCGTGTGACTTCAAGTCTAGCTGCAAGACTCATTAATAAAGAAAAGCGCTTCTTGGGAGGCAACCCAATTTACTTTTCCCGCATATTAGGAGTGTCAAGTGTGTTTTATTCTTTATAATTTGTTTTATTATGTTTAAACTATCTTGTAATCATGCTTTGTTTGTCTTTAACCTCGTCTTAATTTCTATCAAAGGTATTTTGCAAACAATAAGTGTAGGGGAATTTATCCGGCTTTTGAGCCAAATTCAAACATATTTAATAAATTGTTTAGATTAATTCGCATCAGTTTCAAGTCATATGATTGGATTGTTAAATCACAGGTTTTATGCAGCCATTTATACAGGAATTAACTTATGGAATCAAGTGCAGGAAACTTTTCATTAAAAACAAAAATTTCATTTTCACAGACAGTGGAGACGGCGTCACGATTAACATGCGACGCCGTCACCATGACACCTGTGACGGGGTCACACCAACCTCGACGGCGTCAAACTCCCAGGTCCAGAAAACTTAAAGTTTTTAATTATTTTTGAAAATAAAACTTGCGCAACATTTAATATATGTCTTCTTCTGCTATAAACCTGCAAAACCTAACGAGTTTAACAATTCTTTCATCCTATCTATCGAGTCGAACCCTAACTTCATATTGTATATTGGTAAAACGCATGTTTTATGCTTGGTATAGTTGTCTCTGTCTTTGATTACAAGTTATATTTGATGAGGAGAAGCTTGGAAGTTCTTAGGAAGTTTTATTAGATGATTCTCGGAGGACGATTTAACCAGTTATCGCATGTTTCTTCTCCATTATTGAGTAAACCAGGGGAGTACTAGTTTCTTTTCCTTGTTTTCTTTTCCCTTTATTCGTTTTAACGGGTACTTCTAGAGAACATTGGGGACAATGTTCAACTTAAGTGTAGGGGGAAAATAAGCCTTAGAAACTATTCTTTCATTTGTCATTTGCTTTGTCCTTAAAAAGATGGGTAATATATCAAAACATAGCATAAAAGGGTGATTTTTACCAAAATTTAAATTTTTTTACGACACATACCAACGAAAACCGAGTATTACTAGCGTCCCATGGATAGGAATTTATATGACTAGCACAAAAACCCTCAAAATTCCACCCCCACAATGTGAGGTTCGCCCTTAGATATTATACCTTTAGCTTGTTCGAGTTAAGGAGTGAGCAATCATGTGTGTCTATTCCGTCGTTACGGATGTGTATGCGTGGTTTTGTCGCCTTTTCTGGAACATTGGTATCGGTTATTTTAGGATTATGAGAGTGTACCGGTAGCATATTAAATTCTAGAACTTGTTTTTGTGATGCATCCCGAGACCGCATAGTAAGTATTAGGATTTGCTTGATAAGAGGCATTAGGATTAACCCATGTTTTAAACCTGTAATTGTTATGATGGTCACACCGATCATATAACTATCCCACACCCTTGCCATGCACTCACCTTTAGTGCAGGATACCCTAGTACAACCCTCCGAGCCTATCCTTTTTCAGAAAGAATAATATGTATAGTGTTGATATGAAGAATATTATTCCTAAAGAAAGTTTAACTTGTCTTGTTGCAAATGCCACACTTGATGAATCAATGCTATGGCATATGAGGCTAGGTCATATAAATTTTAAAAATATTAATAATCTTGTAAAGGAAAGTCTTGTGAGAGGTTTACCTTTAAAATGTTTTAAAATTGACCAAACCCGTGTTGCTTACCTTAAGGGAAAGCAACACAAAGCCTCTTGTAAATCCAAGATTCAAAACTTTATTTCTCAACCTTTATTCATGCTGCATATGGATTTATTTGGTCCTACTTTTGTGAGCAGCTTAATGCATAAGAAATATGGGTTAGTTGTCACTGATGATTATAGCAGATACACTTGGGTTTTCTTTTTAGCAACTAAGGATGAGACTACAGGCATTCCTGAGAAGTTTATAACAGAGATAGAAAACCTAGTTGATAAGAAAGTTAAGATAATCAGATGTGACAATAGGATAGAGTTCAAGAATAGTGTTATGAATGATTTTTGTGCAATAAAAGGTATTAGAAGGGAATTTAGTATGTCTAGAACTCCTCAGCAAAATGGTGTTGCTGAGAGAAGAAATAGGACACTAATTGAGGCTGCTAGAACCATGTTAGCTGACTCTAAGTTACCTACTATATTTTAGGCTAAAGTAGTTAATACTGTTTGCTATGTGCAAAACAGGGTATTAGTAGTTAAGCTTCATTACAAACCCCTATGAACTATTTAGAAGTAAACACCTGCTCTTAAGCTCCATGAGACCAATTTGGGGTGTCAGTTACCAATCTTAATTACCTAGATTATTTAGGCAAGTTTAATGGAAAGTCAGATGAAGGATTCTTTATTGGATACTCATTGAATAGTAAGGCTTTTAGAGTATACAACACTAGAACTAGAAAAGTAGAAGAAAACTTGCATGTTAGGTTCTTGGAGGATAAGCCTATTATTGCAGATAATAGACCAGAATGGCTGTTTGATATTGACATGCTAACAAAATTAATGAATTATGTGCCAGTTGTTGCAGGTACAAACTCTAATGATTTTGCAGGTACAAAAGATAGTATTGGTGCAGGTCATTCTAGCAAGGAGATGGGATCTAGCCAAGATTGCATTTTAATGCTACTGTGGAAAGATGGTTCACTATTTGATTCTTCTTCAAAGAATGCTAGTAATGATGACCTAATACCATCCTAGTGATGCTGAAAGAAAGGAACATGGTGTAATAAAAGAAAGTGGAATTGATAATCAAGAAAGGCCTGAAAATAGTTCTCAAGATATTAATACTGCTGGGCCAAGTATTAATACTGCCAGTACAAATATTACTACTGGTAGTCTAAATATTAATACTGTTAGTTCAACAGTTACTAACTAAAACTAGTACACTAGGCTACAAACGTACAAACTCTTTACTACTTATCAAGTTCGACCTTTAGATGTGGCATAAGTGGGGCTGCTAGGTCCCAAAGTGGCGCTCAAACCTGAACAGACATGTTTTCTTTGGGAGATAATGCTACACTTGAAGCCACACATGCTGATTTCTTTGGCGATGAAACAAAAGTGGATATGAGCAACATCACTACCACATATCTAGTTCCTTCTACTCTAAATACAAGAATCCATAAAGATCATTCACTTGATCATGTGATTGGAGATGTGTTGTCTGGTGTACAGACAAGGAGAATGACAACGACTTCAAATGAACAAGGATTTATTAGTGTTGTATATGAAGGGAAAACTCATGAAGACCTTAATACTTGTTTGTTTGCTTGTTTCTTATCACAAATAGAACCCACAAGGGTTGCTAAAGCTCTATCTGATCCTACTTGGGTAGAGGCAATGCAGGAAGAACTACTACATTTCAAACTATAAAAGGTTTGGATTTTGGTGGATTTGCCTAAGGGTAAGAAGACTATTGGTACAAAATGGGTCTTCAGGAACAAGAAAGATAAGAGAGGAATTGTGATTAAGAACAAAGTAAGGTTGGTTGCACATGGTTATACACAAGAAGAAGGCATAGATTATGATGAAGTTTTTGCTCCTGTAGCCAGAATTGAGGCAATAAGGCTGTTCTTAGCTTATGCTTCATTTATGGGATTTATGGTGTATCAGATGGATATTAAGAGTGCTTTTCTTTATGAAAGGATTGAAGAGGAGGTATATGTGTGTCAACCTCTACTAGGGTTTAAAATCCTCTGACCATACCTAACAGGTCAAAAGTGAGCAAGCACTTTATATGGTTTGCTTCCAAGTCTCCCAAGAGCCTGGTATGAAATCTTAGCCAAGTATCTATTGGGCAATGGGTTTCACAGAGAAAAGATAGATCAGACCTTATTTATCAAGAGACAAAAAGGAGATATTTTTCTTGTACATGTCTATGTTGATGACATTATCTTTGGCTCTACCAAGAAGGAGTTGTGTATTAAATTTGAGAAGCTGATGAAATATAAGTTTTAGATGAGTCAATCTATGGAGAACTTACTTTCTTCTTAGGGTTGCAAGTGAAGCAAAAACAAGATGGAATATTTATCAGCCATGATAAATATGTTGTTGAGGTTTTAAGAAAGTTTAATTTCTCAGATGTGAAGTCTGCTAGCACTCCATTGGATACAAAGAAGACTTTGGTCAAGGATGCAGATGGTGGTAATGTAGATGTGCATCTCTACAGATCCATAATTGGATCATTGATGTATCTTACAACATCTAGAAACCAATATTATGTAGCATTTCGTGAATGTGCCGGTTTTGAGTAGATTTTAAGTAACACCTAAGGTTTTCATACTAGCATGTTGACAAAAAAAGAATTTTTTAGATACCTTAAAGTTCAAAACCTAAATTGGGCCTTTGGTATCCTAGAGATACTCTATTTGAATTGGTAGCATATACTGATAGTAACTATGCCAGAGCAAGTTTGGATAGGAAGTCCACAACTAGGGGTTGTCAGTTCCTAGGAAGCAGATTGATATCATGGCAGTGCAAGAAGCAAACTGTGGTTGCCACTTCTACAACTAAAGCTAAATATGTGGCTGCTGCTAGTTGTTGTGGACAAGTACTCTGGATTCAGAATCAAATGCTAGTTATGTATAATTTTATGCACACTATGATCTATATTGACAATAATAGTACTATATGTGTTATTGAGAATCCTGTTTATCATTCTAAAACAAAACATATTGAGATTAGACATCATTTTATAAGAGACTGCAATGCTAAAAAGTTAATTCAAATGGTTAAAATACATACAGATAATAATTTTGCAGATTTACTTACAAAAGGATTTGATGTTGTAAGGTTTCAGTACTATGGTTAGCAAGTAATTGGAATGCAAAATCCTAAATTCATATTCTTTTTGTTGTTTTTGTAAAGTTTTTATAAAGGATTAGTACTCTTAGTTTTTCAAATTTAGTACTCTGCTTGTATAGAAGTTAATACTGATCGTCAAAATTAAATACTGTAAAGAAACAAAAATGAGCTTGGATCGTGTTTTCTTGTTATTGGACTAACATACGGCAGGTTTCAGCAAAGCAGTATGGTTGATTTGTGATATGATTAGCAGTATAACCTCAACTACATAAGAAAAACACTGGTCCTTTAGGGTAAATTCTTAGAATACTCATGCATTGATCTTAGGACCATGCCCACTGGTGAAAAGGTTTTCCGTGTGATGAATATCTTTATTGTATTGATATGAACTTGGAACTCCTGAGGTACCTAATATCTCTAAGGATATTTCTCACTCTCTTTGAATACTTTGTGGGAAGTCTTGAGGTTAACTTTGGATGAAATGGGTTAAAACTGGTATTTTGGTTTGGTTAACGAATTCTTACTTTTACTCATGAATTAAGGTGCATACATATGGATCCTCCATCGAATCTCACATGTTCTACTAGTCTTTTCTAGTGTGCTTGTGATGAATAGAGGCATGTTGTTGTATAGTTATTAAAGAAATGGTTAATACTGTTAGACAAATTTTAGTACTGCTAAGCAAAAAGTTAATACTGCTAGACTAATATTAATATTGCTAGGTTACCATTAATGTTGTTTGGGCAATAACCGTTTCTCATTAATTAATTATAGACATTGAGATATTTTTGTCACTCACTATGCTTATATATTTCTTAAATTGGATTATTCTTGATCTTTCTTTAATTTATCAGATTTCTTCACAATAAAGAAACTATTTATTCAGTCGATCCAATCCAAAATCTTAAGTGATAACTAAATAATCTCAATTGTTTTTATTCCCAATTCATAACTCCTTCTCTAACGAATCATAAAACCTAGAATCCAACATTTAACTCATTCTCTAATGGCGAATATAGAATACTGCGCAGAACACAATCTTGGTTTCATATCTAAAGAAACCAACAGGAGATGAAGGATTTCCAAGATATTAGTAGATTTTCTCGATGGCAGTCATATAAGGTATGCCCTTACTAAGAATCCTACTATCTATGTTTCTCTCATCAAAAAGTTTCGCAGAACTGCTACTGTAAGAAATATATGATAAGGCTGGGGAAAGAAAAACAAGAGATAACTCCACAAGTGATTTGCAAAGAATTCACTTTTTTCCTGAAGCATCTGTTCAGGAGACCTCTCCAATTAGCATTATAGATCAACTCTCACTGATGGGATCAGTTCTTCACTGATGATAAATTTACTTTTCCAAAAAGCAAATTATCCCCATCCAGTGAAGAATTTTTGATCCATATACCTCCTAACACTGTCTTAAGTCCAAAAGAAAACTTCTTGTAACATTTTAGTAGCAATATAGCAACTTGCTTTTATTTGCTTGGCCACGAAACAGAACTATTAACTTTCTAAATTGGTTTTTGATGATGGTGAAGAAACGTTTGGATAGTAAATATAAAATTTTAATGTATCCAAGATTTCTCCTTCAAATAATTTTGACACAAGAAACAAATATTACTTAATCCCCACAATAGAAAATATATTGCTGGGCCCTATCTTTAAATCTGAGAAAAGCGGCAGATTATGTACAGGGGGCCGAGGAGAGAGGAAAAGGGATGTTAGGTATGCAGCTTTTTCTGGGTGAAAGCTGATGCTGAGCACTGCTGGGGGGTCGTCTAGTTATTACTCCACACAGTGAGTGGTGACGGGGTGAGGGTCAGTGGGCGATGGACTTAATATCATTAGACAGAGAGGTTAGTGGATTCTCCACATCAGAGAGGATCTGAGCGACTTACATCAGAACTGCAGTTCTCGTCCCGTGTCTGAGGTCGGCGAGGAGCGATCTCAGCCAAGCTTCGTTTGGTGTCTAGGCTATGAAGAACCATAGCGCGCAAATGTTTGTTCCATCATCACCCAAAAGACTCAAACACCTAGCAAGCCTTAATCAAGGTCACTGAGTTACCTAAGACTAGTGAGCCTATACCCAATGTAGCAGATAAGGCTGTCTATGAGGAGTGGGGTGACAGAGTGGAAAGGGCTTCCACTACTGCTGCTAGCTTAGATGCAGAGCAGGCTAGTGGTAACATAAATAGGGCCAATCCACAATGGTGCTTAATGTGCCCTTCCTCGGATTTGGTGTCAGGAGGGTAGTCCCAGGTGCCAAGAAGCCATGGGGGGGGGGGTTCCATTGCTCAGACTAGGTATGAGAGGGTACCTACACAGTCTAATGATCCACCTCTCTCAAGAGGTCACACACTTAGAAATGGGGAAGACAGTATGAACTTATAAAGGAATTAATGGAACTTGTACAAACTATCAAAATGAGTTCATGCCTTGGAAAAATCCAAAGACTGCACAAGATTTGCTGATTAACAAGGTTGCAATTGAGAAATCAAAAGCTAGAAATAAGAGGAAAAAGCAAGAACTACACAACCCATGAAGAGGAGATTATTTAAAGTTATAGTTGAGTCTTCTGCTGATGAAAATTTGGATGAAGAGGATCCTTCCAAATAGGGGAGGAGTATGATAGAAGAAATTGATCAAGATGTAAGAGTTACTTTGTTCAAATTGATGAAAGATCAGGGGAGGTTTGATGATGTAGACCTAAATATGACGCAGGTTATATATAACGATCGGGGGTTTACTCCTACAACAAGATAGTGCTCAAGGGGAGGCACATAGTTAAGAAGACCACCAGAAGATCATATGGGAGTTCATAGTGCAGCTAAGGTACTAGCGGAAGACTAGAAAAAAATGTTCCTCGCTTATACTAGAAGAAGAAGGGTAAGTTAGTACTGGCAGTGGTGGAATTATATATTGCTTAGTAGGTTGTTTAGTAACTGCAAAAGAAATCAGATTAGTACCACTGGTGCATCAATGCCAATTATTAATTGCAGTACTGAGCGTTCATAGAAGTTTAACATCAGTATTCTTCACCAGTGTTATCAAATAAAAAGGTAAAGTGTAAAATGGAGGAATCTAAAGATAAACATACCTAGACAAAGTAAAAACAAATACAGCAAAGAACAAAATAGGCATGTGGTCATGAAGCAACTGTGAGACTGCAAGAGGAACTGGATGAAGAAGAAAGACAAAAGATGGCTAGAGTTCATGAAGCAGCTCAATCTTTTACTGAGGAAGAATGGGAAAACATTAAAGCAAGAGTTAAAGCTAATGAAGAGCTAGCTCAGAGCAACAAGCAAGGGAAAGGAACAAGTACAGTGAAGTTGATCAAGCAAAGATGCTTGTAGATCTTATTAATCAGAGAAAGAAATATTTACTAGCACAAAGCTAAAGCAAAGAGGAACAAAGCCCTTGACACAAGCTCAATACATATGAAATTGAATGACTAATATATCAAGCATAAGGTAAGTCATACACTACATGTAATTAAGAGGATATTCCTTTTGATGAATCAAGAATTATTTGAAACGAGCTATGAAAACGTCAACACTTATTGTACCTAAGGAAGACTGAAGTTAGACAGGAAGAGCATCAAAGTTAGCCAGCTAGAAGATTACAGCAACAATTACTGATTCTGTAGAAGTTGGAAGTTCTAAGAGACAGAAGCAGAACTTGATCATGAAGGTTCTAAGAGGCAAAAGACTAATGAAGCTTCAAGGTCAGTTCAAGAACAATTTGATGAAGAGGAAAAAGAATTGTCAAAAGGGATTCTAATGTTGATGTTGGTTAACAAGCTGTTAGTGGATCAACATTCATAGATGGCAAATGAGCTTTTAAGGAAAAATCTTCATACAAGCAAACAGACCAAGACTATAATGTGTGTGGAAGCATCCTCTCAGCATAGATGGTTTAATTTAGAGAAACTTGTAGATTTGAACATCAATCACAAGTTTAAGGGAGGATTGTTAGGAATTAAATTTACCACACTTAGTGATGCCAAGGGAAGAGTTTATACTGCCAAGCTTAGTTGGTACTGGCAGAGTTGAAGTTAGTACTGCTGGAATTGAGTTAGTACTGCCAGTGTAATCTTAACACTGCTAATGGAAGAATACAACCGCTAAAGAGTTAAGGACGTGTGATATGATTTGTATTAGTTTATTTTGTGTATATCTTATATTATTAGAAAGATTCGTATAAGATAAATATTTAGAAGATTTGTAGTTATCTTGTAAAGGACTCTTTGATGTATAAAAGGAGGTCCTAGGTTATTGAGTTTGATAGACTATCACATTACGTTTAGCTTCGAGGTTGTAAACCCCAGTACTAGACAGAGTACTCGTATTATTATTCTTAATAATATTGAAGCTTTTTGTTACATCTTTGTTCAATCATATTTACTGTTACATTCATATTTCTTCTAAGTATTGAAGAGTAGATTATGCATACTCTTTAATATACATACAAAGTTTCTACCCTAGTTATTTTGGATTTATCCAAGGTAAGCTAAAGAATCGATCATTGTTTGGGATCCACAGTCTTAGAAAACCAGCTTTTGTCTGTATCGCTGTTGATATGTCTAGGGAAACGTGATTGTGTAGAAAGGATACCATCGGTTAACAGTCTCAAACACTTTGCCCCTAATATGTTGATTCACTTTTAAAATATTTACAAGCATTTAATAACTCCTAGGGCCATGTAATAGTCTTCAAACTACCTTGCATTGTGCGTTGCTAATAGCGGCAACAAGTAGGACTTTGGAAGACATGTTGCGGGCTTGTGTGATTGATTTTGGAGGTAGTTGGGATCGACATCTGCCTTTAGTCAAATTCTCATACAATAATAGCTATCACGCGAGCATCAAGGTTGCGCCATTTGAAGCTTTATATGGACGTAAGTGTAGATCACATGTTTGTTGGAGTGAGGTTGGTGACAGTCAACTCCCTGGTCCGGAAATGATCCGAGACACAACAAAAAAGATTGTTCAAATCAAGAATCGGTTGCTAACTGCCAAAAGCCGTCAGAAGAGTTACGCGGACATCCGACGTAAGCCCTTAGAATTTAAAGTGGGTGATAGGGTCATACTTAAGGTATCGCCCTAGAAAGGCGTAATTCGTTTTGGAAAATGTGGTAAGTTGAGTCCACGTTACGTTGGGCCATTCAAGATTATCCATAGAATTGGTCCTGTGGCATATAAGTTGGAGCTTCCTGATGAACTTCGAGGAATTCATAATACCTTCCATGTCTCAAACCTCAAGAAGTGTTTGGCGGATGAGAATTTGGTTATCCCACTCGAAGAAATTCAACTCGACGACAAGTTACACTTCATCGAAGAGCCGGTGGAAATTATAGATCGAGAGGTGAAACAGCTCAAGCAGAGTCGTATTCCCATTGTCAAAGTTTGATGGAATTCGCGACGAGGTCCGGAATTCACATGGGAACGAGAAGATTACTTCAAGAGAAAATATCCTCATCTCTTCTTGAGTAAGAGAAAGGCGAGCAAGGCGAAACGAGCACCGGGACGACGCTCCTTTAAGGGGAGGAGGATGTAACATTTCAAATTTAAGGTCACTATTCATCCCGAGCTTTAAATTTATTTTCTAAATTTTATAGAATTTATTTTATAATTTTTAGTCGATTTAGTAAAAATCATCGTTTTAATTATTCGCGAGCTGTGCTTTGAATATTTATTCGTTTTAACGTTTGAGAAATCGATTATTTCATATTTTAGCTTCAAAAGCTTAATAATTTTTATTTTAGTATTTTTCGATCCTTTTTCCGTGTTTTTGCCGAAACCGAGTCAAATTGGGTTTTTATAAATCATTGGGCTTAAAAATAAATACTAATTGCACAAGGTTTTATAAGTGTACAAGTTTAACAAAAAGATTATAAACCCAAACCCCCCTTGGTCGGCCGCATATACTCAAACCAAACATACCATAATCTTTTTTTTATGATTTTGGAAATTTACTAGACATAATCTTTAGCTCTATATATAGTCCCAATCCCACACAATGTCTTCCAAAAACACACACACAGACATAAAGAAAAAAAATGTCTCTTCCTTTTCCCTCTCTGTGTTCGACGAGCAGATACAAACCCACACAAACATCTTCAAAAATTCTCCAAACCACTCCCATTCAACCTTAAATCAACCCTAAACTAAACCCTAACCATTCTCTAACACAAATAAACCCCCATGCATGATTTTTAAGAAGTTATGGATTTTATTAATTTTGATTTTAAGGGTTTTGATCTAATTGGGTACAAAAGAATCATCAAGGGTTTGATACTGAGTGTTTAAACAAGATTTGGGGTAACAAAAATCAAGTTTTGGATCATTGTTTTGAGTGTTGTGGTGTTCGGCCAAGATCAAACCCAAGAGGGTTTGATTGTGTTGATTTTCCTTTCCATTGCATTAAGTTTGTAAGTGTTTTTAACACCTATTTACATTGATTTAATTATATGTTCTATGCATGTGTTAGATTTTGTATTGTGAATCCATTGATTGTGGTGCATGTCACATTTTGAGGTTTATTGATGGTTTGCGATGACTAGTTATAGGGCTAGGCTAGTTTAGGAGCGTTGGCGATGTTCACGATGCGTGAAATTGAAGTATTGAAGGGGTTTAAAGCTACCCAAATAAGGCAGAAAAATTAGAGTGTCAAGATGGGCAAGTCAAAATTTTTAAAACTGAAATTTGCCTAGAAATAATGATTGAGGACGTTAATACGAACGTTTCGATATAAAATTCGGCTTCTAACTCTTAATAAAGAACGTTTTACGGCCGATTGAAGTTACGAAAAGTGTAAAAAATAAAAACCGCACTTAATAAAAATGTTAGTTTTTTGCAGAAACTGGTAGGGGTATTTTCGTCATTTTCTGTCGAGTTTCGGGTCTCGAGTAAAACTAAAAAGTTGTCCGAAACGTCGTTTCGCATCAAAAAGCTTTAGAGTCCGAGTCTTGAAAACGTATTTTAGCGGGTCGTTTCAATAGGTCAAACTTAGGAAATGTTTTACTAAAAAGTCAAACTTGGCGAAATTTTTAAGATTGGTCAATTAGTGTTATAGAAAATGGTTATGCGTAAAATACTTTAACAAGAACTATATTTGCAACTAATAAATTAGATGTACACTTTCGTTCGTGTCTAGAAGTCTTAATTTTTTTTTAAATGGGAAATTTTCATTAAAATATAAAGTTAGTCGGAATGGGTTAAAATGGAATATAATCTTAAGGCGAAACACTTGGTGAGTATAAATATGTAAGTTTGACGCGCACATGGATTCTACAATATAAGATTTCATATATGTCGGAATATATATATATTTTATATACTTATGCAAAAATTATGCATTTTTCTTATAATTATATTTTCTAATCGCGGACCACTATTATTATAGGTCGCGGTTGAGATCGTCGTCACCGTTCTTTCTTTGTTGATTTCACCTTCGGTACTTCTAGTTACGGTGAGTTCATAGCCTCGCCTTTATACTTTTAAATGTTTTCATAAACCCCGCGAGGGAGATACATGCTAATTTTATAAATTGAACACAAGTCGTTTTCGGTATGTTGGACCCGATTGTGAGACTAATTGCATAAGTACCGATTGCTAAAAGGCCTCGAATTTCATGAAATGTTAATTACCTATGATGGGTAAGCGCTAGTACATGAAATAGATCTATTGGGCCGTGACAGCCCTGTCCGGGGTATGAATCCATGGCGTGAGCACCCTAAAACGGACATTTTGTATTGAAAAATACTTTTTGGTATATGGCAATAATACCTTGGGTAGGGGCGGACGATATGCATATTTTTATATGTTGGTTAACGTTTCAGTGTCATGAGCTTAATGCGTTAGTGATTAATAACTTGTTTGATCCACAAGTTACTCGATGATAATAATACTTGTGTTCTAACTTTTATTCATAACTCTATGAATTCACTCAACGTTTTCGTTGACTTTTTAGCATGTTTTATCTCAAGTAATCAGGGATGATGGCTTGGAGCGAACGAGGGGAGTTAGCGCCAAAGTTTTATGAAACTTGTCTTTTGTTCCATTCTCCAAAAACATTTTATGTTAATGACTTTAAAACTTATGTTGTGCTATTTTGGGGTAACGATCTTGTGGGACGGTGTTTATACTCTGATCTTAAATGAATGGAACTATGTTACTGTTTTTGAAACGTCTCGTTTTGAGTCGTTCTTTATATTTTTATGTTGTTGTCCTATGACTTAACACCTAAATGTTGGTTCCGCTGCGTGTAAATTTGGGGGTGTTAAACCACGAAAATACTTGCAATTGTCTTATTAATACTTGAATTCGATACATTTACGGTTATTTTGTTGTTTTCAGGTAAAATGCAAGTATGTGACAAGAAACACGAGAAATGGACAAAAAAATGAAGATAATACGGATTCTAATGAGATGTTACAACGTAACCCCTACGATAGTGTTACGCCGTATCATAATTCAAGCAAGACACGTCAGCTTACAAGATTACGGTGTAACCATACTAAAGGTTTACGCCGTAACACTGTTATTATAGAAGGATGACTCATCCGAGTCAGCATTACGGCGTAGCGTGCCCTGTTGATTACTGATACGCGGTCCGAACACACTATATATATAATATAATATATAAGGATTATATCAAATAATAGTATAGTAAGTATTTTCCGCCGGGTTCGAGAAACAAACTTTTAACCAAAGTAGTCTCAAAAACCTCCCGGGTCGTTTTCCCTCGATGAAGCGTGAATTGAAAATCGGTTAAGTCCGTGATCGCATCTTTTGAATGGTTTCAAAGATTTTTGAATTGGTTTTTCTAAATCCTACTAAATATAAATGACAAGTAGATAAATGCACGGAATCAAGTAAACAAGAAATGACAATTAAACACGTAAACATTAAAACGTAAACGGGAATTAAAAACACAACATTTAAATACTAAATTATCAAAAATTAAACCTAAAATGATTTTCTTAAACTTTTTCTAATCCTAATTGACTATTTTAAAAGAAAATGCTAAGGAAATTCTAAACCGAGGGTAATCTAAGCTAAAAATGAAGAAAACGAGAACGGGAACGAAATCCCGTTCTTTAAAAAGTGAAATTTCAAAATATTAACCCTACGAAAGTAAATTTCAAACCTAAGCCTAGATTATGATAAAAGAAAATTTTATAAAAAAGAAAATTATTTTTTTGATTATTTTTCTATTTTTTATGATTTTTTAAAGTTTTTAACAAAATTAATTCACGAAAATTATAAAACTTTAAGCTAAAATTCCTAGAAAATTTCTAAAAGTAGCTTAAGATAAGCAGGGTGCAGGAAAAATATCAAATCCTAAAGAGCTAAACTAAATAAGCCGGAAAAAAATTGAATAAGCACTCGAAGTGCTAATTATAACTAAAACTAAAAAAAAGGTTAAAAGAATTTTAAACGCACCTTAGGACGTAAAAGTCCCAAGGGCGCAGTGGTTAGTGTGTTGGTGTGTTGTGTTATAAAAAGGTGAGGAGGGTAGAGGTCAGGGGTTCGAGCCTTGCTCACCCCTGACTTCCTCTCTTCCCTTTTTTTATTTTTGCAAAAACTTTGAAAAGCAAACTTGAAAAACAGCTTAATATGAACATTTTTTTGTGAAAACAACTTTGCTGAAAACTAGAAAATAAGCTGGAAATTAGCTTAATACAATGACAGTAACACTTAGACTCTTTTTAAACTTATTACTTATACTAATGAAACAAAGAAGCTAATTAAGCTCAAACTTAAGAACAAAAAGCTACTTCTATCCTTAAGCTATCCTAATACACGCAACTGAGCAAGAAATAAGCAAAAAGAGCAAACAATAAGCTGAAAAGACCAATAAGCTGAAAAATTCAATTTAGCACTTTTACTTAAAACTGAAAACCAAACAGACAAATAGCAAACTTTGAGCTTATTTTTGGGTAAGCAAATGGAACATTATGGACTCTTGGCTTATACCAGCTTAAAGACTGGTCAATAAGCTACTTAAAACAGTTTTAAAAAATGAGTTTGAAAATCAATTGCTTAAAGAAAAAGCTGTTTGAAAACTGCTATTTTACTCAGTACATGCTGAGTGAACTCAGTATGTACTGAGTGTTGAAAAGACAAACTGCTTATTTGCAGCTTAAAAACAGGTGATCAATTAAGCTAATTAGTCTATATTAAGCTCAAACATATGAAAAGTAGCCTACAATCTACTTGTATTCTAAATTTTAGAAGCTACAACTAAACCTAACCTACTTAAGTTTTGAAATGAAAAAGGCTGACTGGCTATTTCCCTTACTGATGCAATTGACATTTAATAACCAAAATTCAAAAACTACAAATGCAGGCTAACAAAACTTGGTTTCTACATATTTTAAACATCAAAACAAAGGCAAATAGAGAGACTAATTTAGCAAGGAACAATCTGAGCTAGAAATGCTAATGAACTATATCTAATGCTAACGGATTACACAAACATGATCACTATCAATTTTAACCTACAAGGACATTAAGACTCAATTTCATAAACTCAAATATGAAGTCTTAGATTGATTTAAAAGACTATAAAGGCTATGACAGTACTAACTTAAGTTAATACTGTCATAAGCCAAACACCCCTTTAAATCACTAAAACCTATTTTCAGCTTATGAATTTGAAATTTAAAGCTCAAATTATTAATACCAGATACTACAAAGCTAAAAGCAGACATAATAAGCAGATTTAAGCAACCAACTAAGCCAGTTCAAATAAGCTAACCATCTAAGCTAATTTTTATGGATTTTTAAAACTGTTTTATCACAATGACTTGCAGACTAAGATCTAATCTATTAATTGAACTGAATAAGCATTAAACAACTGAAATAAGCAACATTGAGTAAAACTAAACAATAATAAGCAACAAGCAATAATGAACAAGCAATAAGCAAATAAGCATTTAAACAAGAAACAAAGCTAAAAATGGTAAAAAGAAGTGTGTACCTCAACTCCTTGCTCAAAACAGGAGTAATAAGATCAAATTTAAGCTTTAACCTACCCAGCTTATTAATAAGCACTACTAAATACCCATAAGCTCTTCCAAATTTAGCTTATCATCCAAATTGAGCTTAAAATCCAAATCCTTAACCAAGAACTTCTATAATCTGAAAAGCTAAGTCCAATTAAGCTCAGGAAAGCTTATGTGAACAAATGTAGTCTAAAAAAACAATGTAGCTTATCAAAGGACTATTAGCTTATTAAGACAACTTATGAAATCAATTTGCAAAAATGAAAAAGGAAGAATTAAGCACAAACGGAGTTTTTATTAATATTGAAAAGGATTACAAAGCTTTTAAGTGAAAATTACATTAAGTAAATACAATAAGCTACTTCTACATCTACTCCTACTCCTAGTTATCGATGCCTCTTACTGAAGAAATCCATTCCTATTTATAGAGAGACCATGGGCTTGGGTGTGTTTGTTGTGTGAGGAGAAATCCTTGAGCTTTCAACCTTTATCCACAGCCCTTGATTATTACTTGATTCCCAATCTTCAATCTACACCCTTGGATCAATTTCCACTCCTAACTTGCACACGGATCGCCAGCGTGGACTGACAAGGTGTCAGTCACACTTTTCTTGTGAGGAGCTCTTCTAGAAGCTTGAGGCGCGTGTGTGTGTGATTGTTACCCTGGTTTCTTGTTGCTCTGTATAAGTAAAAAGAGAGGGAAATGAAAGGGTAACAGTAAAAGTTTTGACCCGTTCTTATAATTTTGACCATGACCAGGGAATTGGGGATTTGACTTGGGCTTATGGGTATAAAAAGGAAAAATGGGCCATGGAATTTAATTTGGGCTCGGGTAAAAAAATGTTAAGGTTTATATATGAAACTCAACGACGTTAGTTCATAAGTGTAAAGAACTACTGTGTTATTCATTTAAGAGACAAGGTGATTAAATGAATTAACGAGTTAAGGTCTCTTTGTATTTGTTTTTTTGTGTTATGGTTGACCAAGGGTTGACCATTTGACTTTTTGCTAGAAACTCCCAGCTCTTGTGCACTCTATCCGACTCATGTTCATTTTTGCCCGGTTTTGGCCGTTTTCTTGTTATATTTGCAATATCCGTACCTACACATCACAAATGACAAAACAAACAATATACAAGCATAATTTGCACAATTTGATCATTTAAAGGCCATTTTTGGTATAAAAAGATTATGTGATTTCTCACATATCAATTCTAAACAAATGAAAACCCCCATGTCCTCGGATACTAAACTCATGAAAGATGAAGAGTGTGAGTCAGTAGATAGTACCAAGAATCGAGGCATGATAGGTAGTTTACTTTACCTAACGGCAAGTAGGCCCGATGTCATGTTTATTGTCTGCCTTTGTGCACGCTTCCAAGAGGCTCTCAAAACCTCTCATCTTGAAGCGGTTAAGCGTATCTTCTGATACATTAAAGGCACTACGCACTTAGGATTATGGTATCCTAAGAGGACTGACATAGAAACCGTAGTATATGCCAACTCTGATCATGCAGGAAATTATGTGGACAGAAAGAGCACTAGCGTTCGTGGAATGTTGTTTGACATCTTGGTTCTCGAAGAAACAAACCGCTCTTGCTATATCCACTACCGAAGCCGAATACGTAAGCGCCGGAAAGGCATGTCAACAAGCACTATGGATGAAACAAGCTCTTATCGACTACGACGTTCGACTCGACGACGTCCTGATCATGTGCGACAATAAAGGCGCGATTAACCTTAGCAAAAACCCGATGCAACACCCTCGAATTAACGATCATCAAAATTCGTCATTTCTTCCTTTTTGTGATAATGTCCATAAAGGACATATCTCTATCGAAAAAGTGCCGTCCGTCGACAATATCGCCTACATTCTTACTAAAACCCTCAAACGTGAATCGTTTAACTATATACGTCTTAGTTTAGTAATGATGGAACACATTCCATAAATCATTTTCTTTTCTTCTGTCTCGATTCTAGTTCGTGTTCCACTCCGTGTCATGATGACTTAAATACTTCGTCCGAAGTACTTTGAGCATTTTTAATTGGCGAAATGCAAATTAAAAAGTCACTCATTCCGTAATTTTTTTTGTCAAAAACCGAGTCCAAAACCCTCTGCTGAGAGCGGCCCCCATATCTAGGGCGGCTCCCTGATTAAATTTGGCGGCCCCCATATCGATATGGGACCGCCACCAACAAGACCAAAAGTCTGTCACTCTTATTTTTGTAAAACACAAAAACAAACACCCCTTCTCTGCAGCCATTAACGAACCACGAACCCAAAACCACCAAAACCTTAAAATCAACCACTAAAACACAAATTGAATATCAAATCAACACTAATAATCAATCCTAACACCATAAAGATCATTAATTGTAAGTCATTTCATCAATTTTCTTTCTAATTTGTGTCTAGGGTTCATATTAAACAAAAATTCAAAATTGGGGATTTTCATTTTTCTTGTGCTTGTGTGCAATTAGGACTATAATAAAATCATGTATAACTAATATGTTTCTCATAGACATAGGATTTGCATAATTGAAGTGTCTTTGCCAAAAATTATTTTCGCACAAAACCCCAATGTTATTTCAAAATTACTCACGTTAGGAAGACCATAAAAATGATTTTATGCATTGTTAATACATCCTAAAAACGTTTTTGCATACATGCATAATGATCTCATAAACAAAATTCGAGATACATAATTCATATGTATTTTTTGACATGTTTGGATGAGCAAAATTAAACTAAGGAGCGTTTGGGTTAACTCATAGGTTTTTATTTTTAGAGTCGAGTTAGACGCAACTCCACATTTGTTGCATGTAGGCACACACTAGGCACACATTCTTGTTAACATTATAATTTCATATTAATAAAACATGGAATTACTCTTATTTTAGGTGACAATGCCTCGTAAAACTGCTGAAGATCACCAAAACACAAAAAGCTACATTCCAAAAATTTCACACGAATACACCTCACCTTTAAAAGAGATGTTTAACAATCTTGAAAGTCGTTACATTCATGAGGGTCGGGTAGTTTTTTCCAGATTTTGACGATTTGGTCTATGTTGAGTCCATATTTAGTCATATTGGGTTTGATTGTCTTCTTAAATTCAATGAACAAATCTATCCACGTTTTATCCTCGAGTTTTATAGTCAATACCGAGTCAACTATACTTTAGAGGGTCAAATGTTAATCGAGTTTGTCATTCAAAATCAATTCTTTTCTTACTCTCTTTAAGAATTTGGTCAAATTCTTGGTATTCCCTCAAATGGTGCATGTTTGTTTACCGACAAGTGGTCTCTTGACGACTTGCAGTATAGTGTCCGTACGAGTGGTCCTTATCAAACCAATCCCCCTTGTCCCGATGAAATCAAAAACTATGTTCAAGAGGAACGAGAGGGTCCGGTCACTCGTATTCTTCATAAAACCGTCGTTCTTGTCGAAGAAAACGAAATTTTAACTCGTGAAATCGTCACCGTAATGAAATATTGGGTTGAAATTATTCGGGAAAATGACTTTTTTTAGGGGTAACCAGGATCATGTCCCCGCGTGTCTTTGTCACATGCTTTATTGTATCGCTAGGTCCGAGCGATATAATCTTGCATACTTTATTGTTGCTAAACAACCTCGGTTGATTATGCCATATGATATGCTATTAACTCATTTGTTCAAACATGTAATGGCCATAGGTCACAGGGTGTTGGATGATTACTATGACTTGCACGATCGTGTCATGTATCCTCTTACCGCTCAACAAACTCGAAAGGATTATGACACGAAAAGAGGTCGTCACTCTACTTCCTCATCTCAACGATGACAATGATGATGGAAATGACGAAGGGACCTCGCGTGCAAGCACTCATTCCCCTACTCGTTTCATCAACTCATTGACAAATGAGGTTCCTCGAGTCTTTCTTAATCCTCCCAATATACATAGAACAAGTCTACACTCGTCAAACCGAAATCCTCAACCGTCAAGTTCAGTTACGAGATGAGCAACGTGGTGAAATTAGGTCAATCAAGAATGGCATCAAGAATTTATTAAGGGGAAAGAAGAAGAAGTGAGCAATTTGGAAAATTGCTATATGACAATATATCTATATTTACTAGTTAGTTGTATTAGTTGGTATTTATCTTTATTATCTATACTTCGTTACTATAACTTATGATACTTGGTAGGATTTTTAGTAATTAGTTTGGGCGACGTAACTTGCCTTGGATGATCGTTCCATTTTATCATCCTAAAACTTGCTTGCATGCTCTTTGATACACTATGGTTATTATTATTTCTATGATATTATGCATGCTAAATGATTTCTTAGTCAATATACCTAAATTTGCTTCTCTAATAGAAATTAGGATAGCTAGCCTTGTGAATATTGATTATTAGGAAGTTTTAGATGATTCTTGAGGAAATAGATTTGGCTGAAAAAAAACTTCCCTAGATAGCATGATTCTGCACAGGTCTGAAGGTCTAGAAAACTGGGAAAAATTTTCATGTCTCCAGAAAACGCACCTCAAAAATTATTGGCGGCCCTCATATATATCTAGGACTGCCTATACATTTATGGGACCGCCATCAGGATCACAAGAATTTTACTGTGTCTCTCCTGATTTTCTATGCAGTTGACTATCCACTCTACAACTCAACTACTTTCTTGCATTTTGGTAAATACTTTTTGGAATCAAATAATCACCTTCTTATGGCTTACTACTTTAATCCACTATCCCCTAATTAAATAGTTATAATTTTCACTCTCTTCGTCATCTTCACAATCATCTTCTCCATTTTTCTTTCACTTTCATGGATTTCACTCAAGTTTCATCCTCTAACCCTTCTAAGAAAATTAAACTAACCATCATTCTACCTAGACAACTCATTGTGAACATATCTAGTGATGAAGATAACACTACCACACCTTCTCCCATAACAAAATCCTCCTCTCCATCTCCACTAAATGCACCACCTCTTCCTTATTTGAGTCAAAACCTTAATCTTTACCTCCTTCCTCAAATGATACACCATCTCCTTAACCATCTAATCCCTTTCTTGATAATATCATGGATGCACCTCCAAGACCCTCAAACCCAATTCCACTCCAAAGTCATCATTTCGTAGATATCACTCTATCCTTGTCACCAATCACTCCTCTTTATCACATTCTTGATACCACTTCACCACCTTCACTATAACCACCACCTCAACAACCTATCATGGGTCACCTTATTTACTTCAACTATCAAGACTATCATGGATCAACTTGTCTTTGTTGTTTTCATAACCGAAACCTCTTCTTTACTCTTAAGGATGAGATGAATTTAATGTTTGCTCACATTGAGTATCTTCTTATTGCCTCACCTTCTCCACTTATCTTTAAAACATCATCAAACCTTCCAAATAATGTTTTAACCAACTTTTTGCTCAAAGCCACAATCTATGACTCAAGAATCATATAGGAATAATGAAGTATTAAGGCTATAAGGGTAGTAGTGTTTAATCTTAGTATATCTATGTATTGGAAGAAATTCATAGTACCACACATAAGTTTACTTTCCGTATGAAGTAGTTTTGTTATTCGAGTATGAATTTTATTTATGATGAATGAATGGTATCTTATTGTTATGAGGAATGTGTATGCATTATGGCTTATATGACTATCTCTTTTTTTCTCTACATAGCCATGTACATATATTTGTCGTAATAATTGCTACTTGTTAGAAATATTTTCTTATACTTGTATTTCTAACTTGGTTTTGTAGCAAAATATCACAAACTCGATCCCTTGGTGCCCCAAACGAGGGGGAGTATACATCAAGGGGGAGTCTTGGCATCGTCAAATTCTTTCTCTCTACATCTTGACGATTACCCTTTTTGAATTCGACAAAAAGGGGGAGAATTGGATTAAAACTCATTAATAACTTGAATTTTTTTATACAAAATGAGTTTATATTTTGTCATCATCAAAAATAGAGAGATTGTTAATACAAATAATGCTTAAAAACGTTATTTATATTTTTCGACTCCTCTACATTTTGAAGATGACAAAATGTAAAAACATTCACGATAAAAATAAACGTTTACATGTTATTAATCGTAAACTTCCATTTCGACATAAATCACTTAAGGTATGGATAAACAAATCATTAAACTTAATTAGTGATCAAGAAAATAATTTTTCTTCTTAATCCATCACATTTCTACAAAACTATATTTTTACAAAATTACACAAAATAGTTTTGTTAAATAAAAATAATGTTTTATTTAAAAACATAAATTTGAATTCAGATTTTCCCCCAAAACTGAATACAACTCACCAGGATAAACCTTCCCCACAAAAGGACAAAAATCAGAGCGTCAGTCTAGGGGCGGCCCCCTAAGTGGCTAGGCGGCCCCCAGATATATCTGGGACCGCCGGGACCGCCACCAGCTGACCGTTGGGAATTCCTGGCTATAAATACTGCACTATTCTCAGCAGAAAAATAGACCTCTTTGCATGATTTTTTCAGTCTTCTTTCTCTCTCTAAACCTTCTTTCTCTCACTAAATGTGGAAAACTAAAAGGGGGGTTGACTAGTTTACCGCATTTTAATTTAATGTATGGTTTGTTTATAAAAACTTAGATTAGACTTTATGTGAATTTAATATTTGCACAATATGAACAATACAACTAAATAAATAAGTGATAACAAGATATGAAATAAATATCCAAGATAAGAGATAAGAGTTAGAAAGACCAACCACAACACAAGGATTTATAGTGGTTCAGTAACGAAGCACTTCTTTGCCCTACTCTACTCCCCGAGCACCAAACTCGAGAGTTTTCTTCACTATGTGAACAAGCTCCCTTTAGGCGGAGAAAATCGTACACAACTAATCTTACACCGATTTCTGACACTAAGCCAAATGCCGAGTTCTAATCTTAGCTAGAACCAATCTATCACAACTTTTGTATACTAACCGCACTACTTCATAAGAATTCACAACTTCGCTTCACTTTAATAATTCTCTTCACTTCATAACTTCACTTCACAACCTTACTACACTTCACCTAAACAATAACAAGATCACCCCGATCTATCTAAACTCTTGACGATCACCACATCTAACTAAGTCTTCCTATGATCGCTACATAGATCTAACTCCTATACACACCTTCACAATATACACAAATGATTTACAAGATATAATACAATTGTAACAAAGTTACAAGGACACACACTAAGCAATAATACTTCTTCACTTGATGGTAAACAGTATTCTTCTCTTGCACTTGAGGATTTAAATAGTGATCACTTGGAAACAAAGCTTTATGATTAAATGATCAAAGTAATGGAAGAGATTTATAAACTGATTTAGAACAGAAAGAATGTGTGAGCAAGATGTGAGAAAATCAGTGAGAAACAGTCCAGTATTTATAGGCAAAGCTGGGAGCGTTTTTGTCTGGCCGGCGCCCTTAGCTCATGTGTCGGCCCCCTTATCACTAAGGGAGCCGCCCTTATATTTAAGGGGGCCACCCGGACGCTCCTTTTTTTGTCTTTTCTAGGGGAGATGTTTTCTGGAACATTTCTAGCCGTTTTTAGATAGAAAATTATAATTCAAAATATTTATTTTAAATAAAACATTTCTTTTAAATGTAAAAATATTTTGTAAAAGTTATAAAAATGTTTGTAACATTTTATAAAAAATGTGAGGTTGAATAAAAATTCTTTTGATTATAAAATGCATTAAGCATTTATTTATTCATACCTTTAAGTGATTAATTTTCGAAATGAAAATTTACTACTAATTACTTGTTTATGTTTAATTTTATATTGAGCGTTTTTACATTTTATGATTATCAAAACGTAGAGAGGTCGAAAAATATTAATAACGTTTTTAGGCATTATTTCTATCAACAATCTCTCTCTTTTTGATGATTACAAAATCTAAACTCATTAAATGTAAAATTAATTATAAGTAAGTATTTAGTAACTTTTATTTTCATTTCTCTCCCTTTTTGTAAAATCAAAAAGGCTTCGTCGATAAATATGCGTAAAGTCGATGGAATAAACGCTCCCCTTGATGTGTACTCCCTCTCGTTTGAGGGCACCAAGGAATCGAGCTATGGTAACTTTACTACAAAAACAAGTTAGAAGAACAACACCAATGTTTCTAACATATAGTAAAGGAAAAGGAAAAATAAATATCAACTAAATAGCAACATATTTGCGCAAACCAACCATTACAAAAAAATAAGATATAAAGACTAAAAAGAGCAATTAAGCAAAAGATCATTCATTGAAAATAGAAATTGTGTATAAACCATAATCATTCAATATGCACTTATCAAACCTAAACGTATATACATGAAGCATAATAATACCTTCGACTGAATGGAAACTACAAATGTTCCTCAGATTGGCCTATATTGCCATAGGAAAACCATTAGACTTGCTTACAAAAGGAGTGAGTTTGGACATTATTTGAAAGACGGAGAAAAGGTAAGCATATAACATGCTTTAGTTTGGATTTGTTGGTGGAGAGTTTGGAGCAAGGTGAGTAGTTGGAGGGTAGTCTCGTTGGGACTGAGGTGGATGGTTAGTGGATGAGTAAGAGCGAAATTCATCCGATTAAGAACTTCACTCAAGTTAGGAATTGTTTTTGTTAAAGATGCAACCAAGGACAGATAGCAGACATGTGTTCAACTTGATTAAGTTGATAGTGTAAGGAAAGTTTGGAGAATTGTGTACGAGGGAGTGTTACTGTGGGAAGGTGTGATGGGCATAGAAGTTTGGAAGGATAAAGTCTTAGAGTTGATTAATGTTCATCAATGAGCAGGTTCTCTACTTGAGAAGGAGGTAATTAGGGTTGATTTTGGTTGTCACCTTTGAGGCGGGGTGGAGTTCTTGGGCATGAAGCACACTAGCAACATGTGGATTGATGAGTAAGTGAGGATATTATGGTTGTGTGAGTTGAGTTTGATTAGGCACATTGAGTAGTGAATGAGAGCCTGTCCCAACATATAGTGTCAACAAGAATCACCCAGTTAAAATTGAGTGAGGTTTTAGTGAATCATTGTTTGAGTGAGTAGTAGGAGGGTTTTCTTGTGATGGTTCTTTGAGAGGAGATTGTAGTTTGGGCATTGGTGTAGGTAAGTTAACATCAACCTGATTGGATGTGTTACAATAGTTTAACTTCTTTCTCCATACGGGTCTTACAGACATTTTGGCCACCTTTGAAGGTTTGGACAAGGGTTTGTGAGGAGATGTCATTGGAGAAGATGAGATGAGTTGTGATGATAAAGGTGAGGATGAGGGTTGATTTATACTGTAGTTAAGGATGGATGGACATTGGTAGAAAGCAAGGCCAAGAAATGTTGGTGAGTTTTGGGAAATTATAGCTGAGTTTAGAAAAAAGGAGGTCAAAAAGCAGAAAGAAACAATAAAACCGTTTATCAGATGGCCGGCCCCTTTATATATATGCCCGGGCCCCTTATCACTAAGGGGGCCGCCATTTTGAGCAAAGGGGGTTCCCGACCTGGAAAGTCCAGATGTTTAGGTTTTTGTTTTCTTCAGTAAATGTTAAAGAAGGTGGATGTTTAGTGGCATATTTGGCAGAAATCCTAATTTTTTTATAGCAAACAAGACTAATCCACAAACACTTTACCAAACAAGACTAAAAATAAATATGAAACAACCAATATGTTCCATATATGGCTCCTTAGCTCATGGACGGCCCCCTATATCACTAAGGGGCTGCTTTTAAATTTAAGGGGGTCAGACTAGTCTGGACGCTCCTTATTTTTGTCTTTTTCCAAGAGAGGTGTTTTTCAGGTAAATTTCTAATCCGTTATTAGGAGGCAAATATGAATATCAAATATTTATTTGAATAAAACATTTCCTTTAAATGTAAAAATATTTTGGTAAAAGGTTATAAAATGTTGTAACATTTTATAAAAAATATGTTGAGGTATGAATAAAAATTCCTTTGGATCATAAAGCGCATAAACATTTTTTATTCATACATTAAGTGATTTTAAATCTTTGAAAATGAAAATTTACTACTAATTGATTGTTTACATTGAGCGTTTTTACATTTTGTGATTATACAAAAACGTAGAGAGGACGACACACGTAATTTATAATGTTTTTAAGCATTATTTCTATCAACGCTAATTATCTTCATCACTAACATAGTTTAATCTTATTTTAAGTGATCAAATCTCATCTTCTATCTTCTTTCTTCTTCTATCAAGTGCAAGAGAAGAACACTCGTATTAGCCAAGAAACGAAGTGTTAATAGATTAGTGATTTCTCCTCTCTTCTTCTAAGATTCAAAACTCTATTTTGATTATCTTGTGTGATTTTGTAAGTCGGATAGTGTGTAAATCTGATATTGTAAATCTTGTGATTGGGTAGTTCTTGTTATATGTAGATTGTTCTAGCTAAGATTAGGACTCAAAATTTAGATTAGTGTCGGAAAATAACGTAAGCTACGTATAAACGGTTTTCTCTGCCTGAAGGGAGCTTGTTGACATAGTGAAATCTCGAGTCGGATACTCGGGGAGTGAGTAGGTAGAAGAAGAAGGCTCGTAGCCAAAGCACTATAAATCTTGGTGTCTTGGTTTGATCGATCATGTCCATACTCTTTATATTGTTTGTGTACATTATTACAATTAATAGTTATCTTGAAATGGTTCATATTGTTGATTAATTGAACATATACTCGAATCTAACAATTCTTATAAGCAAAAATAAGAAACGGCTAAATTAAACCTGTAAACTATTCAACCCCCCTTCTAGTTTCCATAAATAAGGTAATACATAAGCCGAGTGACTAAAAGATTTTTTTAAAATATACTGTTATTCCTAAAGCATGGATCGATCTATGATTCCGACAAATAATCAGAAGGGCAATCCCATGCAAAGACCACCGCTCTTGAAAGTGGATAAGTTTGTTTTATATGGAAAAATATATTTTCCAACCTATGGCATGTATTACTAAACGTGATTTTCAACCCATTGACTATAATCTCCGAAAACCATATTAGATGAGGTTATACCTTTTGAAAAACAAAGTGATGAACTTAAAAGGAGACTTACAAAAAATAACGAGGCTAAAATGGTTATTTATAACGCTTTGCCTAGAAAAGAATATGAAAGAATTTTCATGTGTAATACGACAAAAGAAATTTGAAAAACTTTGTTAATCACCCATCAAGGTAATAGCTAAGTCAAAGATAACAAGATTGACCTTTTGGTACAACAATATGAAAAATTTGTCATTTCTGAAGGCGAATCTATAAATAGTGCTTTTGCTAGATTTAACACTATTATTACGAGTCTAAAAGCTCTTGATGAAGGTTATTCTAGCAAGAATTATGTTAGGAAGTTTCTTAGGGCTCTGATGACATCAAATAATGTTACTTTTATAGCATCATTTATCCCATGTAATTAACCTATTTTGTATAATTATTATAAAGAATTGTTACTTAATTGTTTGTATTTGAGAATTGTAGTATTTATGGAGTACTTGGTGAAGATTAGCAAAAAGGCACGCATTTTGGAGCTTAAACGAAGACATTTGAAGATTACTATTCTGAAATCCAATACGTCGTATCCATCAAGGAGGATACGGCGTATCTGTGCCTGCACTTCACTAAAGACCATAAAGGATCAAGATTCAATACGCTGTATCCAGAGAAGACCAATATGCCATATTCAAGTTATGGAAATAAAATATTCTAGAAGATATCGAACGTGGTCCCTACTCTAAGAAACCCTCGATACGCCGTATTGACCTCAGTCAATACGCCGTATCGACCATATTCTAGACCTTATAAATAGAAAACCTAAAAACGGGTTTTCATGGTGTTAAATCATATTTTTGATACCTAAACCATAAAATTGATTTTCAGAAGAGAAAAAGAGCAGAAACGATCTTGCAACTTAATTAATTCCATAGGAAACAACTTGCAATCTCTTATACTCTTGTAATCATTAAGTTTTTGGTATCATTCGTTAACTCGGTTAGTTTACCTTAGCTAAATTATTACTTTTTTATTGTTTATGACGTTTGAAGGCTAATACCTTCAAGTATTAGCCATTATTATGAAGATCTGAATGTTTGGTTTTGTTTATATCGATTGCTTAGTTTATCGTTGATTATTGATTATGTTTATCGCATGATACTTGTTTACGTGCTTTAATATGCGACCTTTCATTCAACTCTTCCTAGAGATAGGATCGAGGATAGGTCTCCATATAGTAATGCGTATAGGTGGAACAAATAGGATCACTAATAATGTCCTGCTTGCCTTGGTTTAGTGAACAAGTTAGACTACCATAGATGGTGGCTTAGGACTAACAAATAACGTTCTGATTCCTTGGTATAGAGTAGATTGTGGACTACCACCCAATACAAGTTACCGTTAAGCAGTAAGTAGGTAAAGTCTCGATGAGTTAAGGTTCGTACAACATACACCATGTTGTCCTCTAGATGAATTATAATCAATAATAAGGATACTTTATACGGATACGTTTATTGGTGACAAAATTCTTTGTATCTAGGTTTAAGGAAGAAGTACCGCCTTAATCTTAAGAATGATATGCCGCCTCGAGATAAGTAATCATTGCACTAAATAAACAAATCAATGTTCTAATCAGATTAATGATGGCTAATATAGTTTCCTTATATTTGGCTAGACCGCTTTTTTATCTTCTGTTAATTTGCTTGCGTATGTTTGTGTGTCTTAAATTGATTTTAGTCACCACAAAACCCATGCCAATCTCTCAGGCTGAAAACCCCCTTATCCATTAGATTTAGGATTAGCATAGGTTTAGCACAGGTTTAACATAGAATAGAATTAACTTAGTTTAGACAACCAAAATATTAATAAATTGAAAGATTGTTTCTCGCTCTTAGTGATCGACACCCTACTTACCACAAAACTCCTATCGATCGGGTACAGTGCCCATTAAAGTGTTGTTTTGGGTAAATTCGGCAAAATATAAATTTAAAACTTGAAACATAAATTAATAACACCTACACGATGACATAATCAAGTTTTTTTGGCGCCGCTACTGGGGAGTGAAAATTTAATCTTAATTTTTATTTGATATTTTGGTTTTTAACATTAGATTAGATATAACCCCTAGGATTAGTGTAATTTAGATTAGTGTATAATTTTGTAAAATTTTGTATATTTGTGTATTTGCTTGTATATTTGTTTGTTTATTTGCTTATTAGTTTAGTTTAGTTGTTTTCTGAGTACACTGTTCTAGTCGATAACCCGATACGGCGTATCTACTTCCACTAGATACGGCGTATTCAACTTTCTTATCTAATACAACATATTCACTCAAAAGATTAATACGGTGTATTCCGATCTATTGAATACGGCGTATTGATTGTCTGGTATAGTAACAAAACTGGTTTTTCGCATCTGATTTCCATATATCTGTATTTTCTTTCTCTCGTGCCCATCATACTGATTGTTTATCCCTTGTTTCAGGTAGTGCATGACAAGGAGTTCAACAAAAGAACTATTTATACCCTTCAAGGAACCATAACGAGAATTTTGATCATCTAGGAAGCTTCTCAAGACACTAAATCTTGATGAATCAAGATCACCTGAATTCAATCTATTTTTTGATTTAGAAGAATACTCCAAGGAAGAAGTTACAGAAACAATAGAATAGTACATGAGCAAAACTCGAGCTGACTATGGATCAGGAATTGCTAGGCCTAAAATCGATGACAAATATAGCTTTGAATTAAAAGGCCAATTTCTCAAGGAACTACGTGACAACACCTTCAGCGGTTTGGATCATAAAGATGCGAACAAACACATTGTGAAAGTTCTTGAGATTGTAGATTTATTCTATATCCCTAATATAACTCAAGACCAAGTGATGCTTAGAGCCTTCCATATGTCCCTAACTAAAGCCGCGAGTCGTTGGCTAAGGAACAAACCGTCAGGTTTAATCACAACATGGGAAGATCTTAAGACAAAGTTTCTAAGCAAATATTGCCCACCTACTCATACTGCGAAGAAAATGGAGGAACTCAACAACTTTCAACAAGAACCAGATGAAACCCTTTACCAAGCATGGGAGCGATTTAAAGAACTCTTGATGAAGTGTCCTCAACACTATTTAACGGAGATGCAGGAGGTAATCTTGTTTTGCAAGAGAATAAATAGCAGGAATTACATTGGTTTTATTTATCAAGGGAATTGGTAAAGTGGTAAACAACTAAGAAGACGAACGCATTTAACTAGTTAAATTAAGTTCAATAATTGTGATCTCAAGTGCAATGTCTAATTCTTATTTTATATTGTGGTTTTAATATCGACATGCCTGATTTCGCATCGAACCTTGTCTATGTTGATCCTATGATGCTCGGTATCCGTAGCCACGAAGGGTGAAGTATCACATGTATACAGTGATTAAACCCCCAACTATCTTAAAGACTTATTTAATGTCGATATTCCAAGTCCTGGCTATAAACCCTCTAGAAGGAGTTTCTCAATTTTTATAAGTATCTATCATTAAATCGATGTTGAATGGATGATTCAAAAAATTTAAAGTACAACCCTGTATAAGTGTATTAACCCAAATTATTTTACCGCTAGCTAACTCGATGTCATAACCATGGTCTAGTATTGTTGCGATGATATCAATCAAAGAACTAAATGCAGTAGACACGAACTTCCTATCGGCACCAGTATCAAATAAAATCAAAGCATAACGATTGTTTAGGAGGAACGTACCCATGACAACATTGGAGTTCATGTTTATCCTTGCAGTGCCCACAGCATAAGCTCTTGCTATAGCATTACCATTTCCAGCTTGATATCCATGATTTTTGTTTTTAACTTCAGGCAATCCTTCTTGAAGTGGCCCTGACCTCCACACTCAAAGCAAGTGACACCCCTTTGATTTTCTCGTGTGGCTCTTTGGTTGTTCGTAACAGCTGGCTTCTACAGTCCCAAGCCAGATGGCCATTGTGATAACTAGTAATATTCTTAGCGTTAAGTATTATAAAATATTGTAGTTTTGTATTTTGAAGTCTTTCGATCTTGACAGTTTTCCTGATGAAAGCTGAAAAGTTGACTTCTGTTGACTATTTTACATAAAAGCGGTTACGGTTTAATCGGGAGTTTGATGGGGAATTGAGTTCGTGAATGGATCACTTATGATTCGTATTCCTATTTTAGAGTGGATTTGAGGTTTTCAGTGCTTTCCGAGAAGTTTTCCTGCGTTTAGTGAAAATCATCACGCAACGCGTATCGGCACGTCAGTTTAATTAAATATGGAGATTTATGAGGATGGAATGTGTTAATGGATTTATATATTTAATAAATTCATAATATTGAAATAACGTTGATTTAAATTGTGAATCGTGAGTGTGAGATTTAAAAGTTATCAGAAAAATGGTTGTTTTCGTGAAATTCGGTAAAAGACCATTAAGGTCGTAAAAAGGTGAAATTTTGGTCAAATGCGATTTGTCAAAACCTATTTTGAGGTTGAAAGTGTTTTCAAATTGATGAGCAAGGTTCGATCAAGTTTTGTTGAAAATTTGTATTTTTTGGTTCGGAGTCGGCCGGCAACGACTCAATTTGGATTTTGAGCAAATTAATAGAGTTAGGTGTCGTGTGAATAACTCAGTGTTAGCCTCAAAATATTGAGTCGAACAATGAAGTTCGTTCATTATGAATATTAGTTCTCGGTCTTTATTTAATTAAATGTTGTAATAGGCTAGAACGAGGATCGGGCTCGTTAATTAATCTAATATTGTACGTGTAACACCCCCAAATTTGGTCGCAGCGGAATAAGGGTCCGGGGCGTGTTACTTCATGATCAATAGCACAAGATATATATGAACGACACAAAAAGTCGTTTAAAATGATACATTGGATTTAATTGAAAGATTTAATACAAAAGCATATAGCTTTACTTGTTCATTGTCGAATATTACAAAAGTTGACAATACATTTCCCCAAATATGATGCACCTAAATCTTTAAGCGTGCAATCCAAAATATAACCCAATGCATCCTTGGCATCCCATGCCTATTGATCTCCTGAAAACATTGCTTAAAAACGTCAACAAAATTGTTGGTGAATTCATAGGTTTGATAAATCATAATATGCAGGACCGCAAGACTTTTTAGTGATAATGCAACACATGCAGATCTCACAAAAACTAGATTACATTTACACTAAGCTCATGACACTGAAGCTCGACGATCTTTCTTGCAATTAAACTATATATTGCAATTTCTGCCCGATTAGATGTTCAACCCGAAAACATCATCCCAATTCGACATCTATAACGTTTCGGTATCTTGGTGATAGCTATCTCCCGAACGGGGAGGTCCGTTTCCCTCCAATAGATCTATTAAATAACATTCGCGCTCACATAATGTAATTCCCAACTACATCTATGCAATTGACAGTTCATGATAATGGGCTTAATTGGGTTATCGCTACTTAGGCAAACATGTAATCAATACTTGCGTCCAATTTGTAAAACAAAGCATGTTTCCACCCCAAATAATAGTAAATCAGTAAAACTTGTAAAAAGTGTGGGGCTATGAACTCACCTTGAGTTCAGATAATCCAAATATCGCAGATAAAGCGTCACGTAAAAGATATTATCCCCCAATGCTAACCTAAAATATCAAAGGAGTCGAATAAGTACCAGAGTACTTGAAATAGTCTTATAGTAGTTACATCGTACACTATCGTTCGGGCTTATCATAATTAAAGAGGTCATGACATACGTTCGCGGAGATTCTGGACTCTTTAAATCGTAAATCCAACAACACGTGAAACGCATCCCGAAGAGGCCTCATTATGAAACCACCTCCTAGTAATTAGGTACTTTGATAACCACATATTATCTATATAGCCTCAAATCACCAACTAATGAGTTTGGAAAATAAAAATTGTGTTTAATAAGTTAAAACCGTTATAATTACCGTTTAGTAAAACAGCATAACTTTTCCGTTTTAAAATGCCCGTTTCTCGCGTTTCTTATTCCCCATCTTTTCGTATTAGGACGAGTCTATCTAAATCAAATTTGACATTTTCGATATTTTTGACCCTCTGGTGGAACAGTAACTTTTACTGTTCAAAGAAATAACCAATTATGAACTTTTAATAAAAAATCGTTTTTGTTGTCGTAAAACCCGTAAATGTCGTATTTTATTCGTTATAGCTCCGTTTTTAGTGATTCTTTCGAGGACGTTCTCGTTTTTGAAAGTTCTATAATTTTATGAGGTTTACAAAAATATAACTTTCTGTCATGAATAGTAACTTTTATAAAAATAGTTTTATAAAAGTATTAATAGTCGTAAACTCGCGAAATTCATAACTTGTTCGTTATAAATTGAAAAATTACGATTCTTATCATTTTGGAATCTTAAAAATATGTATTATTTATTAAAAATATTAATACTTGCTGTTTATAAATTTTATAAAAATGTTTTTATAAAAATTTACTTACGACCTCGTTTATTAACGTATAACTCGTTTTTAACGTAACTTTTTCGTTATTAATCCGTTTAACAAGTTTCTTACCTTTTCGGAATCGTCGTGAAATGTATTATCTTATAAAAATATAAAATAAGTATATTTTTATAGCACTATTGGACACAGAATGTTTGCATGACATTCTTAAGTTCATTTTTGGCTTTGTTTTTATATTTTACCACTTTATACTTTTTACTACAAGTCTTATACTTTATATATATCATATATCATATGTATATTATGTCCATAATCCCATCAAAGTCATTTTGTCCAAGATCATCAAGATCACAAGTTATTATCTTTTCATGAAATCCGCGTAAACTTCTTAGCTAACTTTAATTACAAGGTTACATATAGAACTTTTTTTATACTTTAAATCCAAGGTTGTACAAGACTTATATATCCTTTATTTTATGATATTACCAACATCATAATATGTGAGAAAGTGTACAAAATCATAATCACAAGAAAAATTATATTTTTCATGTTCAAAAAGTATTCTAAAGGTGATGTTCACAAATAGCATAGCAACATCATATTTATAAAAACTCATAACATGAAAGCATAAAGGTTTAAAATAGACCTTATGATGTATGATGATGATGAGAAACAAATACTAAACCCGTGTTTAGCCTTAAAACCAAAGCTTGCACTTAAGAAACCCTAGTTTTCTCAAGAAAACCCTAATCTTGCTTTTACTTGATTAATACTTGAAAAAGGTTAGCCAATGCTTGGGATCACCTTAGAATACCTTATAATGGATGTGTATAGGAGTGTATGGGTTGAATAAAATTTTGTATGGATTTGTTAGAGTGCTTGTGTTATGCCGTAGCATATAGAGATGGAAAAAGGGAGTATTGGATTTGGATGTGATTATATGCTGAAATGTAATGGATGTGTGAGAGGGTGACAGATATCGGACGATTACGTGGAGCTAGGAGTGATATGAGAGAGCTAGTGGGGATAGGCTGTTAGAGAGCAAGAGGTACACGGGGAGGTATGCCGTATCTGGATAGAGGTGCGCAGAATGCTAATCAAGGACTTCGCAGAGCACACAATGTGTAGTGGCACAAAGCGAGTCTGAGTAATGTGGCCATGATGGTATTCTGGTTCCATAATGGGCTGCAGACTCACAAGTATGGTAGGATGTATGGTGTAATGAGTGTGATTACCATCAAATGACAAAGGGAGTGATACATACAGAACGGATCTCTGTAGTCAATGTACAGGCTGGGAAAGCAGAGTTGTGTTCTCAGGATGTAAGTCTCACAAAGTGATAGTAAAGTCGTGGAGCCTAAGAATGCGTCTGTAATTATATTATTGGCGAGCGCTAATAATAACCATAATATCGTGTTTGATATTAAATGTTATAGTGATCGGAGTCTAATAAGTTATTTCACATGTTTATCTATAGTAATCTCTTCACTAAAGGTCACACTTCAGACTAGTTACATGAGCTGAGAGGTGATGTGATATAAATGTGTAGGTGGAGGGCGGCGGAGGGCGAGCCTAAACGCAACGATTTATCGCTGAATACGTGATAGCACTCTTTATCTGTTAAGCCATCAGGAAGAGCGGATAGGCATGAAACAAGTGAACGAAAAATTAGGTTCCCAAAATAGGTATGGTGACAGTATGTTGAAGAGCTCTGTATATGGTCGTGATGATAATAACAGGTTTAATTGTTTGATGCCCGTTTACATTGAACGCTAATTTTTAGCTTACGCGATTTAAACTTAATTCATGAAATTACAAGCAAACGCGTACAACACTAAAAATAAATAGTATATTTATCGACGTCGTCAATGACTTGAAAACACAGGGTGTTATAGACTTCCCCCGTTAAACGAGCCTTGTCCTCAAGGCTCACGATGCAGCACTTGACGACAGTGTGGTCTTGGTGAAGAGGTGTGGATATTTCTTCTTGAATTGGTCTTCACGTTCCCATGTGAACTCAGGACCTCTCTTGGAGTTCCATCGAACTTTGACCAATGGAATCCGACTTCGCTTTAACCGTTTAACTTCACGGTCCACTATTTCTACCGGTTCCTCAACAAAATGAAGTTTGTCATCCAAATTAAGTCCATCCAACGGAACGGCTAATGGTTCGTCGGCATGACACTTTTTCAGATTAGATACATGAAATGTATTATGGACTCTGCTCAACTCTTCTGGAAGTTCAAGCTTGTAAGCCACTTCTCCAACTCTTTCAGTCACCTTAAAAGGTCCAACATACCTAGGGTTTAACTTCCCCCGTTTGCCAAAACGTACGACCCCTTTCCAAGGAGAGACCTTAAGCATGACTTTGTCTCCAACTTGGAATTCCATTGGTTTACGTTTCAAGTCAGCGTAACTCTTCTGCCGATCACGAGCAGCTTGCATCCTTTGCTTGATCTGAATGATTTTCTCAGTGGTCTCTTGGATCAGTTCTGGACCGAGTATTTGAGCTTCTCCAACTTCAGTCCAACAAACAGGTGAACGACACTTCCGACCATAAAGTGCTTCAAATGGTGCGGCCTTGATGCTAGCGTGATAGCTATTGTTGTATGAAAACTCGACTAATGGCAAATGGTTAACCCAACCCTTTCCAAAGTCGATTGCACAAGCACGCAACATATCTTCGAGAGTTTGAATGGTCCTCTCGCTTTGCCCGTCGGTTTGTGGATGGTACGCAGTACTCATATCCAAATTTGTACCCAAAGCGTTCTGAAGTGACCTCCAGAAATTTGATGCGAATCTCGGGTCACGATCACAAATGATTGAGACAGGTATCCCATGTCTCGTGACCACCTCCTTTAGGTACAATCTTGCAAGTTTATCCAAAGGATCGGTCTCTCTCATTGGTGTGAAGATCGCAGACTTAGTGAGTCGGTCAACGAATCACCCCAAATTTGTATCATAGCCTGAACGTCTTGAGAAGCTTCGTGACAAAATCCATAGTGATGTTGTCCCACTTCCATTCAGGAATCTTAGGTTGTACCAACAATCCTGACGGCCTTGACCTTAGCACAAGTCAAACACTTGTTAACATAAGTAGCTATGTCGGCTTTCATGTTGGGCCACCAATATAGCTTTTTCATGTCTTGGTACATTTTGTCGGAACCCGGATGAATAGAGTATTTTGATTTGTGGGACTCGTGCATGATCACAGTCCGCAAATCGCCATAACAAGGTAACCAGCTCCGGCCATTAAGGCACAGGGTTCCATCCGCACGTGGTTCCAACTTTTGCTCTCTAATCGCTTCTGGAAATTTAGCATTTTCAATCAACATTCCCCCAACGTCTTCATTCTTAATGTTCTCTGGTCTTCGCGCTTCGGTCTGAGCATTTAAGATCTGTTTGGGAAGATCCAAACTAATAGTCATAACCAAAGCTCGAACTCTTAGCGGTGGTTCTCGTTCTTTTCTGCTCAAAGCATCAGCAACGACATTTGCTTTCCCCGGGTGATAACGAATATCGCAATCGTAATCACTTAGCAACTCTAACCATCGGCGTTGCCTCATGTTCAACTCTTTTTGATCTAAGATGTGTTGCAAACTCTTGTGATCGGTGAACACCGTACACTTAGTTCCATATACATAACGTCTCCAGATCTTGAGAGCGAACACCACTGCACCAAGTTCTAAATCATGAGTCGTATAGTTCTTCTCATGAATTTCTAACTGGCGTGATGCATAAGAAATCACCTTTTCTCTTAGTATCAACACAGCGCCCAAACCCTTTTTTTTGAAGTGTCGCAGTATGCGATGAAATCTTCGCTTCCTTCAGGTAATGTAAGGATTGGTACACTGCATAACTTCTGCTTCAACAGTTGAAAAGCTGCTTCTTGTTTATCGCCCCAAACAAACTTGACTTTCTTCTGAGTAAGCTTAGTCATTGGTTTGGCGATCTTTGAAAACCCTTCAATGAATCTTCGATAATACCCAGCAAGACCTAAAAATTGATGAATCTCCGTTGGTGACTTAGGAGATGTCCAATCTTTAATAGATTCAATCTTGGCTGGATCCACATGAATTCCTTCACTATCGATCCTATGACCGAGGAACTGCACTTTAGGAATCCAAAATTCACATTTGGAAAACTTTGCGTACAACTCCTCTTTCTTCAACAATTCCAATATCATCTTCAGATGCTCTTTGTGCTCTTGCTTGTTCTTGGAATAGATCAAATATCATCAATAAAGACAATTACGAATTTATCCAGATATGGTTTGCACACCCGATTCATAAGGTCCATGAATACGGCAGGTGCGTTTGTCAAACCAAACGGCATAACTTGAAATTCGTAGTGGCCGTAACGAGTTCTGAAGGCAGTCTTCGGAATGTCTTCTTCTCGAACCCTTAGTTGGTAATAACCTGACCTTAGGTCGATCTTCGAGAAGACACTCGACCCTTGAAGCTGATCAAATAAATCATCAATTCTTAGGAGTGGATAACGGTTCTTCACCGTTAGTTTATTCAATTCCCGGTAATCAATGCACATCCGAAATGATCCGTCTTTCTTCTTGACAAACAAGACCGGAGCTTCCCAGGGTGAGGAACTGGGTCTTATAAAACCTTTGTCGGACAGCTCCTTCAGTTGCTCGGACAACTCTTTAATTTCGGAAGGCGCCAATCGATAAGGTGCCCGTACTATAGGTGCAGCACCAGGTACCAAATCAATTTGAAACTCCACTTGTCGAGTCGGAGGAAGACCCGGCAAGTCCTCAAGAAATACTTCAGGAAAGTCTCGAACTATTGGTACGTCCTCAAGTCGCTTCTTCTCCGACTTGTCTTCAACCTCTTTTGCAGTGACATGTGCCAAAAAGATAGGAAATCCTTTTTCCATGTACTTCTGCGTTTTAGTGCACGAAATGATGTTTAATCGTGTCACATTTCCCTGGTTACTTCCATCACCATGTATGATTAAGGTTTTATTTCTCCAGGGGATGCGAACAATCTTCTCGGCACACATGATGACCGCTTGGTACTTTGCCAACCAATCCATACCGATTATAGCATCAAAACTACCAAGTTCTACATGCATTAAGTTTATGTTGAATGGGTGGTTTAGTAAATTCTCTAATGGCGAGCAAATTCGATAGCGAAATTGTCATAGGGCGACTAGTAATGTGTCTTGGCTTCTCGGCTTAGGATTTGGTATAAGATGATGCCAACTTTATAGTAAGACGGAGTGAAGGTCTGCTTAGTTGATATGGTTACTAATTCGATTTCTAAAAGTAAACGCGTTCTATGAATACGCACACAAAACATGATATAAGTAGAAAATTGTTTCCTTAACAAGAGGTTTTTAGAGTGACTACTCTCAGCACGGCATGGTACCTTCCTGAATTATACATAGTTGATCAGGCCATGTATAATTGAGGACTAACGATGCATTGCTCATTTTCGTCAAAATAGCGTTATAATTTCATGATATTCGTGAGAGTAGTTTATAAGAGTAAATAAGGAACCTAAGTTAATATTAACAAAATTCTCCTAATACGATGATTGGATAGATAATTTGAAATCATTCGTACAACTAAAATTTAAGGGAAATACAACGAGAACTCCTAAGGAGATAAAGTCTAAGATAGTTTCAACTTAGGATTTGCTAGGCAAGGCTAGTCAACTTTCTCTTTTAAGCTTCGATCTCCTCCTTAACGTTGTTAGGGCCTTGATCGGTTTCTCATCCTCTTAAGGTATGCACCACTCCATGTGCTCTAGTACCTTTAATTTGGTTTTTATGACTTTGGTTCTTTCACTCTGGGCAATCCCTCTTGTAGTGCCCTTGATTCCCATATTCATAGCAATTAACCTTCTGACTTGTCCCTGTGCCTCTTTGGTTATTAGCAGTATTGTCATTTGTAGGTCTCCTACAATTACGGACCAGATGGCCCACTATGTTGCACCTGTGGCATTTGGGAAGACATGGACCGTCATGATGATAGTTGCATTTAGGACACAACGGCTTGGACCCGCCGTAATATTTCTTCTCCCTGTGCCCTGCAGCGTAAGCTTTGCCAGTATTTTGCCTCTTGTTTGGTTGTTGTTGGTTTTGATTGTTCTTGGAAGTGTTATTTAACTTCCTCTTGTTCTCAGCCTGGCGTTCGAAAAGAGTGTCGATCTTTTTGTCCACACGTTTCTGAAACTTCACTATTGGACACTTACTCTTGAAGTGTCCCAGGCTTCCATACTCATAACAGTTGTGAGTTCGTTGATTCCTAGCAATAGTAGGATTCCTACACTCCTGGGTCATGTGGCCATCCTTCTTGCAATTCTTGCCCTTTACAGTACATTGCCTATTGTGGTTACTTTCCTACTTTCTCTTGTTGTTAGCATTCTCTGTTAACTTGCATTCTTGTTGTTCGGTCTGGCTTATTGACTTATGGGCCATGTTGGTTTTCGTCTCATAAATGGCAATAGCCTCGATAGCATTAGCCACTCGCTGGGCTACAACCCGCTCAATTTCCTCAACACTCATCCCTTGATTAACAGTTGTCATTATTTCCTGAAAATCACAGGGAACAAAATGTATATGAAGTTTCATTCCAGGGAAAATCATAACACTCCGTGATCCCAACAAGTAGGTAAGGTGAGACCACGTTATGCATAGATATAAGATAACAGCAACCATGGCATAAATAAATCCCCATCGTACAGTAGCATGATCATAACCAACAGCGTAGGTTAATACTTAATACATCGTTTACATGAGTAAAAGAGTACAAGCTTTTTATTAACACTACCAACTGAGTATTACTCAAGTTTAGTGGAATATAATACAAAACAAGCTACACTGACAAATCTATTTGTCTATAGGCCAGGGTGCCTCTCAAGATTCTAGATGCTAGACTCTTATGTTATCTTTAAGTGACTCAACATTCTCTGGTGGTGGTGATGATGAAGGTAGTGCAGCAGCAAACTCGGTAATGCCTGCCTTAGCAGATGGTGATCGTGGAGTATGGTGTTAAATAGACATCCATACTATACGGGATTTGGTCTCAAAAGACAAGATGATATGGTGTGGAGAGGTAGGTGGTGTAGAAGCAGACTTCTCAGTCTCAAATGCCTCTGTATTCTCAGCTTGAGGGGACAGGATCATCTGTAGGTACAGCAGAAGGGTCGGCCAGAGCTAGGTGCTCCTCCTCCTCCTCGTCTTCCTCATCCTTCTCAACATCATCATCATCGTTGTCATCATTAGATGACTCATTATCATAATTGTCTCATCCGTCAGCAGGATCCTCCTCAGGGTCCTCCTTATCCTCTTCCGGATTGGAGTCAGCAATGTGACCTGGTGATAGGGCTGTAGGTGAGGCATCAGCAGATAGAGGTTGATCCTTCATCGGTTCCTCTAGCTCCACATCAAAAGCTCACTGTAATCTCTTATGGCTCGGAACTAATATGAACAGATGTGTAGGTAACTGTCGATAATGAGAACATAACAGCTTGCAACGAGCAAAACTTAACTTATATAAATATATTATATAAGGCTGGTATGGTAAATACGAGTATGCACTTATGGCATAAATGAATGATGGTAAGGTATCATATTCGATAGCTTAATGTTTAGGTAGCGCTTAGGACCTACGAGCTTATCGTACTACCTTGCCTAAAGAAATATTCCCCTATTTATATAAATAGCCATTATATAAATAATTGTAGAGTTGCGCGAAAGAATGCAAACTCATCTTTGTATATATGCAATATACCCTCATAGTAATATACGTACTATAATATAAACACGTATATCAATTATGAATGCATCTAGTCCCACTAATGCAATCAACTAGTGTATGCATGAATGTATGCACATATGTATGTCCCGTGTAAAACCCTTTGTATGAATTCAATGTTTGAAAATGGTTATAGTCCAGCAAAAACATTTGACCTGGTTCTCTATAACCTTGGCTCTTGATACCAATCTGTAACACCCCCAAATTGGGTCGCAGCGGAATATGGGTCCGGGGCGTGTTACTTCTCAGATCAATAACACAAGATATATATAGAACGACCAAAAAGTCGTTTGAAAACTTTATTGAAAGTCTTAATACAAAAGCATATAGCTTTTAATTGTTCATTGTTGAATATTACCAAAAGTTGTCATACATTTTCCCTGAAATATGATTGCACCTAATTCTTTAAGCGTTTTTGCAATCCAAAATGTAACCCAATGAATCCCTGGCAATCCCATGCCTATTGATCTCCTGTGAAAACATCTGCCTTATAAAACGTTCCAACCAATAATGTTGGTGAATTCATAGGTTTGATAAATCAGAACTTGACTAGACCGCCAAGATTTCTCCCATGATAATAAATACCAGATTACATTACATTTACACTAAGCCTCATGACACTGTAGCTCGACAGTCTTGTTCGCCATTAATATTGGCTACTCAGCCGTGATGATGTTACCTAACCCGATAACATCCTGGATTTGACACTTATTATAACGTTCGGTCCTGGTGACGCGGTGATAGCTAGTCACCAAACGGGGAGAGTAGTTTCCCAAATAGATCTTATTAATTAACATATACGAGTCACTAATGTAATTCCCAACTACATCTATGTAATTGACAGTTCATGATAATGGGCTTAACTTGGGTTATCGTTACTTAGGCAAAATATTGTAACAATTGCAAAACTATCCAGCTTGCATCCACTTTTGTAAAAAAAAAGCATTTTCCACACCCAACTAATAGTTTTAAATCAGTATAAAACTTGTAAAAAAAGTGTATGGGGATATGATCTCACCTTTAGTTGATAATCCAAATATCGCCAGGATATAAAGCTTCACGTTAATTATAAGATCGGAATGCAACTAAGTTAAGTTATCATAGGTCGAATAAGTACCGATTACTTTAATATAATCTTATAGCTATTACATCGTACTATCGTTCGGGCTATCATAATTTAAGAGGTCATGACATGACGTACGAGGAGTTAGGACACTTTAAATCGTAAATCCAACAACTCGTCGATACGCCATCCGAAGAGGCCTCATTATGAAACTCCCTAGTAATATAGTACTTTGATAACCACATAATATTCCATATAGCTAAATCACCAACTAATGGTTTTGGAAAAATTGATTTTAATAAGTTAAAACGTTTATAATTACCGTTTTAGTAAAACTAGCATAACTTTTGCGTTTTAAGCCCGATTCTCACGTTTCTTATGCCCATCTTTTCGTATTAAGACCGGTTATCGATATTTGACATTTTCATAAATTTTGTCCCCTGATGAACAGTAAATTTTACTGTTCATAACAGATATGAGTTTTCATATAATTCGTTATTTTTATTTGTTGTCGTAAACCCGTTTTAAAAATAATAATGTTCGTTAATTTTATTCGTTATAGCTCCGTTTTTAGTGATTCTTTTGAGGACATTCTCGTAATTGAAAGTTCTATATATTTATGAGGTTTACAAAAATATAACTTTCTGTCATGAATAGTAACTTTTATAAAAATAGTTTTATAAAAGTATTAATTGTCGTAGTAAACTAGCGATATAATAACTCGTTCGTTAGAATTGAAAAATACAATTCTTATATTTTGGAATCCTTAAAATGTGTTTTAATTTGTTTTAAAAATATCAAACTTTCTGTTTGAATAATTTTTATAAAAAGTTTTTATAAACTCCGTTTAATTAACGTATATTTTTTATAACTCGTTTTTTTTATCGTTAACTCTTTTTCGTTTTTATTAATCCGTTTTTTTGATAGTTTCTTACCTTTTTGGAATCGTCGTGAAATGTATTATTTTATAAAAACATAAAATCCTCTGTTTATAATTCGAAACCTACTGACCCTATATGTTCTTTTATATAACTTATTTATATAATATGTTTTATATATACTTTTTAACCTCACAATTTACCACAAGTCTTTTATAACTATATATGATATCTTGTATACATATAAATATGTACATAAGTTCATATTTTGTCCAAGTCTCAAGATCACAAGTTATTATCTTTACATGAATCATTTAACTTTCTTAATTACTTTTATTCTACAACGTTTATATATGAACTTTTTTATGCTTTATTAATCCGAGATTGTACAAGACTTTTATATCCTTTTATTTTCATGATTATTAACAAATCATAATATTGTGAGAAAAGTGTATTACAAAATCATAATCACAACGAAAAATTATATTTTTCATGTTCAAATGTATTCCTAATGGTGAATTTCACTATATTGCAACTCATATCAATTAATAACTAATTAACTTAAAAAGCAATAAGGTTTTAAATTAGACCTTATGATGTATGATGATGATGAGAAACAAATGCTAAACCCGTGTTTAGCCTTAAAATCCAAGCTTGCACTTAAAAAAACCCTTATTTTCTTAACAAAAACCCTAGCTTCCTTTTCTTGATTAATACTTGTAACTGGTTAGCCAATGCTTGGAAATACCTTAGAATGTATTAGGATAGACGTGCATATATGGTGTAAGACAAGTCAAGGGAACATGGTAAGGTATTAGGGATGGTCATTGGTCTTAGGGATGGGTCTATGGGTCTATGGGTCAAAGTCTTGGTCTTTGGTCAAATAAACAAGGTATGGTGTGGTTTTAATGAGATATGATGTACATTGACCAAAGTGGAAGAGTTTCTTGTATATATGCTAAAATTTCAGCATACATATGATATATATGATATATTTTGATTAACTTTATGTATTGGGTATAAATGTGGGTATTTGTTGAAGCATAGGAAAGTTTTTGGGGTTCTGGGAGTGCCTAAACGCATTTTATCGCGAAACGTATACACTTTACTTATCCGATAAAAATAAAATGAACAAAGTTAATAATTATCCTCAAAATAATTATATAACCCTTGCTTGATGTAAACATTTAATTGCTTGATGCCCGTTTACATTGAATGCTAATTTTTGGCGTACGCGATTTAACCTATCGCTTATGATTTAAAGTGAACACGTACATTACAAAAAGTACATTGCGGATTTGTTGACGTCGTCAATGACTTGAAAACACAGGGTGTTATAGATTTACTTGTCATCAAACCTTAGCTTAGATACCCAAACTCGTGCCAATCTCTCAGGCTGAAACCCCCCTTATCATTAGTTTATGTTTAACTTAGGTTTAGCATAAATTAGATTAATTTAGTACTAACTTAGATAACTAAAATACAGATAGAATTAGTAATTAACGCTCTCGCTCTTAGTGATCGACACCCTACATATCAACGAAACTACCACCGACCGGGTACACTGCCCGTTAAAGTGTTGTTTTTAGGTTAAGTTGACAAAATATAAATAGTAAAAGTTGATACACAAAATAACACCTACACAACGACACATCAAGTTTTGGCGCCATTGCCGAGGAGTGAAAATTAATCTTGATTTTTATTTAATATTTTGGTTTTTAACATTAGATTAGATTTAACCCTAGGAGTAGTTTAATTTAAATTAGTGTATATTCTTGTATATTCTGTAAAAATATGTATATTTGTTTAGTTGTTTGTAAATATTTTAATTATTTTCTTAATAGGTCGATAATCAGATATAGCGTATCCACTTTATTGAATATGGCGTATCCAATTTCCTGTCCAATACAGCGTATTCATTCAACTGATTAATACGGCGTATTCATCTCTATTGAATACAGCGTATCGATCATCTGATAAAAGTTCTTTTGCATTCTCGAACTCGCAACTCAAAATTCTTATATACCTTTATCCCGCTGGTTCTACTAATAATTTTCTGGTTATTTTCCAGTTAGAATGACTAAGGTTATCAAAGGAAAGTTCAAGAAACTTATGGATGTTAAGATCAAAGATGTTTTGCTTACTTGCGACACATCACTTGAAGTCTTCCATAATGAATTTACTCGATTATGCAGTATAGACGATGATTTGTTCACTTATGAAGTTGAAGTTATTAACATCCCATGTGACTCAAACATTGATGATGACTTAGAGGATGATGCTGATGATGATATGGGATATGATCCATCTGATGTTACATTTATTGAATGGTTAAGCTAAAAAAATTTCAACTACAAAAAGATGGATTATTATACTATGAAAGCATTATGGATTTACTGGATTTGAGGTGACGATGAAGTAGAGCTCAGTGATGAGGAATCTTTCGACAATGAATACGAAGTTGGTAAAGTGTTTAGGATTGACACTAGTGTTTTCAACTACGAAAAACCACTCTACACTGTAATCAATGAATTTAACTACCTTCTCAAAGTAGATCTGGACTTACTTACTAAAGATATTATGAGGTTTAAGACCTATGATGATTACAAAAATGACTGGATCTATGAATGGAACACGAATGTACCATGGGTGTCTGATACGCCATGGCTTAATGAAGGAATATGGATGGAACCAGAGCCAGTAATGCATACTTGTAAACCTTTCAACTATAAGACTGGATGTTCTGAATGGCCAACATGTAGTGGGAGAGAGGATGGTTTTTGTAATGGAGGGAATTTGCCTGGTACTTACATTGTTGAAAACCAGCTCCATTACCAAGACCTTGAATGGTATAAGGCTTTGGAAGATACTGAACAAAAAGAAGAATCTTTAAGGAACAAAGCTATCATTGAAAGTTTGATCGACGATAAACATGAAGATGACATGTCAAGATATGAACTAAGAAGACGATGGGAAGTGTTTACGAACTATGATGATGCTATTGAGGCAAATCATGATACTATGGAATACAATGATAAATGTGAAATTCATGACTTGCCGGTATGCAATATTAGAAGGTTCGTTATGATTAAGTATTCATTTGAGAAAGATGAAGAGTATGTTGCTATTAAAGAAGATGAATATGACGATCTGACAATTGCAAGCAAAGAAGCATGCCAATCGTACCAGGAAATCTTTCATATGATGGAAGAAGGATGGATTGTGATAAGAGCTGAGTAGAAGCTGAAGACAAGTCTAACTTAAAGACTTTTTTGTAAACAAAAGTGCTTGCCGGGAGACAACCCGGAATGTATTTTCAATTTTTATCGAGTCTTTCTTCCCAGACATTGATACGGCTTATCTGCTCCATACCATACGGTGTATCAATTATCTAGACGTTATCAGTCTTTATTTTTTATAAATCTTTGAACAGTATTGTCATTTCTGGCAATACGGTGTATTCATAAATATGATACGGCGTATTCACTAGACTGACCTGTATTTAGTTTATTTTGTTTAGTTTTTTTTTATTAACCAAAAATGCCAAGATGGGATTGCACATTTTTCTTGTTTTACACAGGACCTCAAAGGAAAAAATCAACAAATGTTGGTGGAGAATTCAAAAATATGAAGAACCTCAAGTGCTGGAGTCTTGAAACTTCAAGGCGGCTATTCAACACGAAATCTTGCACATAAACGCAAATTGGAGAATCACTACCGAGCAAAAATCAAGGGAGATTTCTCATTCTAATTCTTTTTAATTCTCATATTCTTAATATTTTATCTAAACAACGAGGGCGTTGTATAATTTAAGTGGGGGTGGAATTAGAATGGTTATTTGTCCTAATTTTTAACACGAATCGTTAAAATGCTTAAAATATGGGCAAATTTAAAATTATTTCAAGCATAATTTTGTGAAAATTACATGTTACATAACCTGCACATAATAACCCTTGATAGATATTGTGAGGATTTAGCCTTTCCATTTCTAAATTTTTACCTAAAATTCCACAAAATATAAGTGTGTCGGTGATGTAGTGGACTTTAGAACTTGGCTTGGTATATCACTCGAGACCACAATAATGAGTATTATGGATTTAATTAGAGTAACATGTTTAAATTGGTAAATTTTAGAATTACACCCAAATCGCCTTTCCATGTTGTTTATTAACTAACTACACTAGTTAGTTAACCTCTCATTAAACCCTTTCCACTATCATTTTTAGAGTGAAGATCCACTAGAACAACCCATAAAGCCAATCCTTTAGGAACTTACACCAACTAAATTTGTTTCGTTACACCCTTACACCTTAACCTACCCTGTTAGATTAAGTTTAATTTATAGTTTCTAGTTACTTAAAGTGTAGAGTTTGTATTTCCCAGAGTCTAGTGTCATTTATTTTATCTTTGGTGAGGTTGGGAATTTGCACATTGCAAATGGGAATGTATATTGTTAGACAAATAAGTGGCCCAAGCCCGATTGTGGGCTTGTGGTCCATTAGGGTTAGGTTTGATGTTGCTTATTTACAAAGCTATCTATTTATTATAAATAGATATGTCATCTCTTATGTAATTCATTCAATCAATACAATATATATCATTCAACAATACTCATTCATATGATTCAATTACATGTGAAAAAATCCGTTCATTCATTCATATGATTCGATTACATAATAAAACCCTAAACAGCTTAATTCGTTTGATTTACATAAAACAAACCCTAAAATCAAACTTTATTCTTGGTGGTAAACTGATAAAAGATAAACTAGTGGCTTGGTGGTGGTGGTGATGGTGGAGCAGCAGCAGTAGTAGCAACAGGATCCACAGGCCCCTGGCAATCAGCAGGGTGATCAAGAAGGGATTGAAAGTTATCTCCAAAGTGCATCAAGCACTGACGACAATAGAACTCACGCTTTCGGGGGACAATAAGTGGGATTACACGCGGGACTGGAAGTCCCTGGTGTGCCTTAGAAAAGTGATTATTCATACGGGACTGGACATTGGTAGTGAAAGAGCAATCGATAATGTTACACTTCATATTGGAAATTGGTAGTGAAAGAGCAATTTTTTTCACATGTAATCGAATCATATGAATAAGTATTGTTGAATGATAGATATTGTATTGATTGAATGAATTACATAAGAGATGACATATCTATTTATAATAAATAGATAGCTTTGTAAATAAGCAACATCAAACCTAAACCTAATGGACCATAAGCCCACAATCAGGCTTGGGCCACTTATTTGTCTAACATATATTAGTAGCCAAAGCTCATGTGATTTTACTGTCATCGCAATTAATGCTGAATCCGAAGAATGAAGAAACTTTTGAAGGAACTATCCAGAATTATTATGATCCTGAAGACGGTGAAACTACATCGAGATTTGATGTTTAGTTAGTTATAAAAAAAATCTAGAAAAAAAGAGATGAAAACAATAATTAAAAAAATGAGAGAAAAATTTGAAGATAATCATTTTGAAGGAGCAAGAACCGAAGGAATTACACGAAAGATCGATTATTCGTTGATACGCATCATGGAGAATCAACAATGTAGAGTATTGTACAAAGTGGAAGATATCGCCACTTGCATTGTAGAGTACGTAAAGTAATTGGAATGATTGGGAAGTTGATCGTTATGGGACATAACACCCCCATTTTTACATATAGCAGCGGAAGTTAATGATAAGATCGTTTTAAACTAATCTAGGATCGTTTTACCAATAACAATTTTAACAATTATGCACAGCAGAATTAAACAAACACAATTGTTATTGAACAAGGTTTTTCATTGAACGATTCCTATTTACCCCAACCTATAACATGGGGCTACACCAACTAATTATGGTGTACTAACTAACTAACTAACTAATATACAAAGCACACACACTTTGTAATCAGACTCTCATTGGAGAAGTCTGTGTTTTCTATGGATGGATAAAACTATACGCCTATGATCTCTTTATATAGGGAGAGATCATGGCTTACAAAGGAAGTAAATCAATAGATAAGGAAACTATTTAAATCATATTAAATCACATTAAATCACATTAAATACTTTCCTAGTCTTTATCTTGTAAATCTTTGACCAAATCTTCATTAATTCTTCAAAATCTTCCATCTTTGTAGAATTACATAGTTGCCAGATTTAGTCCTTTTGTTTCATTCTTTTATTTATTTTGTCTCATCAAATCAAGAATCCCAACAATCTTCCCCTATTTGATGATGACAAAACAAACAAAGTCGTGTACGAACTTCATCATAAAGCCAAAGCTTCCCCTGAAGTTGAGATGTAATCATCTCCCTGAATGAAACAAAATCTTCCTTTGTAGATAGCTTCCCCTTAACTTATGATCATGCCACCACACATAATAAGCTGCAAATCAATAAACCTGTAATCTTCTTCCCCTTTTTGTAATCATCCAATAGGGGTCTTCTGTAGATATGCAACTTGGATCATAACAGCTACAAATCATATACCACAACTACTAATCCAGCCTTCCAATACTCAAAATACCCTCCATGAAGCATAATACGAAAAATGACTTTGAGCAGTAGAAATATAAACTAGCAGTAGTAATAAAGATCAGCAGTAGTAATGAAACACTTCCCCTCAAGTGGTGCATGTAGATGGTTAAACATTTAATCAATAAGCTTCCCCTGAAACCCATATGTTTACCATCTCTTGAATCTCGAACTCTGTAGGCTCTATGTAGTGATCACTGATGAAGAAAATCCTTCTTAAGTTTTTGAAGGATGTATCCAAACACGAGGATGTATCCAAACACTTTGTCAAATCTTGATCTTGATCTTTAATAATCTTGACATCTTCAGCTATCTATCTAAATCAGCAATAGAGCAACATCCATCTAAGTTGGCTTTGTAGTTTTTGGAAAACTACCAGCCATTAACGGATTTGTTATTCCTTTACCAGTAGTCGTTTGCTCTGGGATAGCCAATTCTTCATTGTAAACAACAAGGTGAATTAATTACCTTATAATTTTGAGTAAACTACCAACTATCAACGGATTTGACTTGTCTTTACCAAGAGTCGTCTGCTTTTGGACTAGTAAATGCTTCATTGTCATAACATGGTGCATTGATAAGCATATAGTTTTTAGCAAACTATCAGCTATCAACAAATTTGATTAGTCTTTACCAGAAACAGTTTGATCCTGGACTAGCCAACTCTTAACCATGAAGAAAGGTGAGTTGAGAAACCTATAATTTTTAGTAAATTGTCAAACATAAATGGATTTGAGAAGTCTTTACCATAAGCCGTTTGCTTATGGACTAGCTAATTCTTATGCCCGTTAAGCATGGTGAACTGATGACCATTTGTTGTGTGGTGGTTAGCCAACACCCAAACCCTTCTCATTTCCATTCTCAACATTACTCCTCATTAAGCTGTTGCTTAATGAATCTAACCAATTATAGTGTAGCAGTACTTTCCTCTTTAACCTCTAATACTAAATTTTGAGCTCCTTCCTTTCTTTTATCACTTACGATCCATACAATCTGCTTATAACCCTAACCATGTTTTAGGGTTTCGACATCCATATGACTCAACTATATTCATCACGTATAGCATCATGTTTCTTCATTGACATCATAAAATCACGAACATCAGATCCATAAACAAACAACCTGTATGCCTAAACCTTCATGACATCCATAACACAGTAGCTTCAAGTATTCACACAGTACTTTCTTTTGCTGTCCATGTGCGAATCCAACTGTTTTAATTCTTTTCTTAAGCATGAACAGCAAAACCATCTTCCTGTTGTCTTACTTAAGCCCATCACAATAAAAACACATCCGAATCTTATATACTATTATAACAAAATCTTCGTTCATTCTTTATAATAAATAATCTTTTTGTCGGCTTAAAAGAAACCATATGGTAAATTTTCCTTTTCATCAACCAATCGTATTTATTGCTCACCAAGTCCATTCCATAATACTGTCAAACAACAATACTAACATGAACTTCCAATATGCGTAAAAACTCTTTAATCGATTCTTGTTGCCTATCCAAGAAACCTGCTTCTGTTTGGAACACCAACACATGAAAGCCCTTCTTCTCCTTGTCACGACAACCTTCAATAACCTGCTGTTGACGCCACGGATCTTCTTTGTTACTGCCTTGATCATGAAACATACCACATCTTTTGAATATACAGCAACAAAAACATACAGCATCTTCAATACTTTTCTGTTTTTACGAAATTAGGGTTTGTGAAAACCCTAGTTTCTTTAAATTCGCCTATTACACAGAAAAATAACACGAACCAAAACCTTGAATAATCTTAGATCGAGAGCCACGAGGCTCTGATACCAATTGATAAGATCGATTTAAGCTCAACTAGGATTAGTTTTACAGATAATATTGAATGCACAGCGGAATAATAAGAAAGCAATATTATCAAACAAGGTTTTCTTCATTGAACGTTTCCCTATTACCCCAACTATAACTTGGGGCTACACCAACTAATTATGGTGTACTAACTAACTAACTAACTAACTCCGGTGTACACACACACCTTTACTATTCGACTCTCATCAGTCGATGTTTCTATGGATGGATAAAACTACACGCCTATGATCTCTTTATATAGGGAGAGATCATGGCTACAAAGGAATAAAACAATAGATAAGGAAACTATTTAAATCATATTAAATTACATTAAATCACATTAAATACTTTCCTAGTCTTTATCTTATAAATCTTTGACCAAATCTTCATTAATTCTTCAAAATCTTCCATCTTTGTAGAATTACATAGTTCCTGGGGTGGTAGTCCTCTTGTTCATTCTTTTATTTATTTTGTCTCATCAAATCAAGAATCCCACAATCTCCCCTATTTTGATGATGACAAAACAACAAAGTCGTGTATAAACTTCCTCATAAAGCCAAAGCTTCCTTAAGTATGTAGATGTAATCATCTCCCTGAATGAAACAAAATCTTCCTTTGTAGATAGCTTCCCCTTAACTTATGATCATGCCACCACACATAATAAGCTGCAAATCAATAAACCTGTAATCTTCTTCCCCTTTTTGTAATCATCTAATAGGGGTCTTCTGTAGATATGCAACTTGGATCATAACAGCTACAAACCATATACCACAACTACTAATCCAGCCTTCCAATACTCAAAATACCCGCCATGAAGCATAATACGAAAAATGACTTTGAGCAGTAGAAATATAAACTAGCAGTAGTAATAAAGATCAGCAGTAGTAATGAAACACTTCCCCTCAAGTGGTGCATGTAGATGGTTAAACATTTAATCAATAAGCTTCCCCTGAAACCCATATGTTTACCATCTCTTGAATCTCGAACACTTAGCTCTATGTAATGATCCTGAGAATGAAAACTAGTATAACGAATTTTAATGAAGAAGTTGAATCTCTCCAAACTTGTGTCTTATGTCTTGCACTATCTACGTGACGTCAAACTTATACCAAGACCAAAATATAAGTAGACCGCAACCTCTTGACAAAATCCTCATCTTCTATGAGACACATGACTAAAGTGATAGCAAATGTAAGCATTAAGCACCATAAGTTAGATCACACACCTTTGCTAGATTTTGACAAGTCTTCGTCACACCATTTAAGCACGAACAAGTTACCTCTAAGGCTAAAAGATATGATAAGAACACGCATCTGTGAAACTCAACTACAATATCAAATAAGTGATAATCGATCGTCTTCGTAATTACCTCTTTAAATAATCTCCAAAAATGAGCCTTTTAAATGTTTAAGAACATTTAAAAATCAATCCGTTAACTTCCCCTTAAACGAAGCATTAGATCCAATCCAACCAACTAAAATTTCTAGTATACCCGATATCTGATAGAGCAAGCAGTATGTTCTAAGATATCGGATAACACTAGCGGTACTTTCATAAACAGCAGCGGTACTTTGATCTTTTCAGCGGTACTTTACCTTGATCCATCCAAAAATCTTCTTTTGTCCGATGTCGGTCGATACTAGCAGTATTAATCATATATCGGACGAAACTAGCAGTATTAAAAATACCTCGGACGAAGCAAACAGTACTTTCATAATTCCTTGGGTAGCAGTACTATGGTTCGAACAGTACTTTGAGCTCCTTCCTTTCTTTTATCACTTACGATCCATACAATCTGCTTATAACCCTAACCATGTTTTAGGGTTTCGACATCCATAATGAACTCAACTATATCATCACAGTCTAGCATCATGTTTCTTCTTTACACATAAATTATATGAACTCATCAGATCCATAAACAAACAACCTGTATGCCTAAACCTTCATGACATCCATAACACAGTAGCTTCAAGTATTCACACAGTACTTTCTTTTGCTGTCCATGTGCGAATCCAACTGTTTTAATTCTTTTCTTAAGCATGAACAGCAAAACCATCTTCCTGTTGTCTTCTTAAAGCCCATCACGAATAAAAACACATCCGTATCTTTTACTTTTATAACAAAATCTTCTTCATTCTTTATAATATATCTTTTGTCGGCTTGAAGAACCATATGGTATATTTTCCTTTTCATCAACCAATCGTAGTTATTGCTCACCATGTCATTCATAATACTTCAAACAGCAATACTAACATGAACTTCCAATATGCGTAAAAACTCTTTAATCGATTCTTGTTGCCTATCCAAGAAACCTGCTTCTGTTTGGAACACCAACACATGAAAGCCCTTCTTCTCCTTGTCACGACAACCTTCAATAACCTGCTGTTGACGCCACGGATCTTCTTTGTTACTGCCTTGATCATGAAACATACCACATCTTTTGAATAGACGATCCAACGGTTAACGAATGATTTATCACCGTTTTACCACGGTTGCTCAAAAAGTGACGAACATAAAAACCTAAACGGATTTTTAGGTTTCTTCTTCATTCTTCAGCCATAAAACCTTGTAGATCCCTAGATCAAGAGCCTCTTGGCTCTGATACCACTTGATAAGATCGTTTTAAACTCATCTAGGATCGTTTTACCAATAACAATTGTAACAATTATGCACAGCGGAATTAAACAAACACAATTGTTATTGAACAAGGTTTTTCATTGAACGATTCCTATTTACCCCAACCTATAACATGGGGCTACACCAACTACTATGGTGTACTAACTAACTAACAAACTAATATACAAAGCACACACACTTTGTAATCAGACTCTCATTGGAGAAGTCTGTGTTTTCTATGGATGGATAAAACTATACGCCTATGATCTCTTTATATAGGGAGAGATCATGGCTTACAAAGGAAGTAAATCAATAGATAAGGAAACTATTTAAATCATATTAAATCACATTAAATCACATTAAATACTTTCCTAGTCCTTATCTTGTAAATCTTTGACCAAATCTTCATTAATTCTTCAAAATCTTCCATCTTTGTAGAATTACATAGTTGTCAGATTTAGTCCTCTTGTTTCATTCTTTTATTTATTTTGTCTCATCAAATCAAGAATCCCAACAGTTAATATGGGATATTACTTCAAGGTACAATAGTCATAATCATAGAAAACGAATAAGAAAGAGATGTTTTTTGCAAAATCAAGTTATCATTCATTTATTCATTACAGTTTTTACAAATGAAAGGTCCCAACATCTAAAACATAAAGTTTGAATGATAACAGTGTTGCCATCTTCAAGTCCACGCAACTTTGTTCCATAAGTTGCTCAATTACCTGAGATAAACATGATAAAAAGTTAATAGAAAGGTTGAGTGAAATCCATAGGTTTAAGTTAAATAGTTTAAATGCAAATTCGATATTGGGTTACGTTGTTATACACCCGTTATTTGTAAAACAATATTATTACTATTAGCTCATGAATCCGAAGCCTTGGGATATAAAATAATCACACGTTATAGCCCCAACGGGTGCCTTTGCCAAAACACCTGCAGTTATATTCTAATGGTGTGCAATTGGTTACCGATTTTACTGGGTACACCAATCGGGGGGTCCAACCCAAATAGATCTATTCACAACATTCGTGCTCACTCCATAGAGTAGTTAACGGTTCATGATATTGGGGACTTAAGGTAAAAATAGTTACTTAGGCAATAATAAATTTGGATAGCATACAGAAAATATTTGCATTCATGGTTTATAGCATGTATCCCCCTCGTGGGTTTATAAAGTATTTAAAAGATTGAAATACGAGGCTATGAACTCTCTTTAACGGTATAGGGAAATTTGATTGATAGCAAAGGTATATGGAATGAAAGTAACGGCTTCGTCACACGCAACCTAGGGTAATATGTCAAATCTTAGTTTGATTGGATATGCTTTATTTCATAATGAAATATCATCTTTGATTGAATTTATTAAGGAAATAACGTATCATTGTTTGGGTCATCATATTTCAAAAGTCATTCAGTAAACGTTTGAGGAGTCAGGGCACTTTAAATCGTAAACCCAGCAAACTCAGTCAGAACGTAATACCAAGATGAAATCCCGTAATATGAAGCTCCCTAGTAACGTGATACATTATAGTTTTAAGTTTCTTCAAAAGCTAGGATTAATTATATATATATTTATAATTAATATAAAAATATAATATTTTAATATTTTGCAAAATTGGCAAAATATACCCTTAGATTATAAATTTTTACGAGTTTAGTCCTTTACATAAAAGTATTTACATATTAAACCTTTAACTTTGAAATTTGTCAAAATAGGTCCTTATAGTTATAACTTTGATAAATGAACTTGGAAAGTGACAAAATAGTCACTTAGAGATTATAACTTTAGAAATATGGCAAAATAGTCCTCTGTATTATAAGTTTTCAAATGTGAAAGTATATACCCCTTGCATGGAAAATGATTTGAAAACAAGTCCAAAAATCCATTACTAAGATATTTTATTATGCATAATGTAATTTACAGGTTATAGCTTATTAATATAAGCTAAAATATGAAGATTTAACTAACAAAAGTTTAAATTAATGATTCAGTTATGCTAGAATCGAAACGAGTCAAATTAGGGTTTCAAAATGAAAACGCGCGGGTTTTAAGCTCAAATTCTTTCAAAACTTAATAAAGTACTTATTATAATGTTATATAAGCTTATTAGAATAGATTATAACAATAGTTTACAAGTTTAGCTTATAGATTAAGTAGAAACATGAAATTAGGGTTTCGTGGGTTCGTTGAGCTTATGGAACCTAGTTTTGAGCTTATAGCTTGGAAATGGGTCAAAATGGGGACTTTTAGCTTCGTACGCCTAGAATAACAACTCCGAGGCTTCAAGGATTGGTTTCTTCACTTGTTTTTTTGCTCTTGGGACTTCTTAGGACTTCTCTTGATGTTCTTGATCAGACCTTGGACTCCATTGATGGTTAGATATAAAGATTGAAGGTGTGATTTAAAATGGAAGGGTTTATCCTTTTATTTAGGGCTCGAATTCACCTTGGTGGCCAAGGAAACTTGGTGACCAAGTTTAGGACATGTGTAGCAGCTAGTAGATGAAGTGGAGAGGCTATGGTGTGATGTAGCAAAGCTAGAAACTAGTATGGAGGTGGTGGAAGGTTTCTAAGGGGTGTTTGTTGCCGCAGCTTGAATGGAGGAAAAGAGAGGTCATGTGGCTAACTTGGTGGCCAAGTTACTTAAAATAGGTGCTTGAAGGGTGATTGTGACTTGGTTATGAGGTCATAGAGGTGGTAGGATGGTTGCTTGGTTTTCAAAATATGTAAAAAGGAGGGAAAAGGAGTATAGAGTTCAAACTATTTGGGTTAGGGTTTTTTGGTTTAAATTTCATGTACATTGGAGTAATAAGGATGGATTATGAAATGTAAGGCTGTATATTAAGTATTTATAAATTAATTGATTAATGGTTTAGGTTTAAGATGGGTAAAAATGAAGAAATGAGTCACGGGTTGGAAACTAACTCGGTTTTAGGGTTTTTTTAGGTTTTAACTTCTTTTAAATATGTATGAGATCTTATGAGTAGAGTAATTAGGGTTTACATATCACATATTAAGTGTAGTAGCTTGTACAAAAATGGTGGTAAAGAAACTAGAATGAAAACGGTGGTAAAACGGCTATTTTGGATGTCATGCTTAATGACTTGTACATTGTGCTTTATAAGACTTGTACATTGACTTGGAGGGAGTTTATATTTCAAATGAGATGTATTGATACTTATACACATGCTTTGAATACTTTTACATTGATTTTTTTATGTATACATTACATATAGTTAGGGTTTTGATATAAACGTTTAACGTTTAAAGCCTATTTTGATATGTCGTTGCAAATGGTACATTATATGAGTAATGTACTTTGTAAAAATGATATTAAAATATTGACTTGACATATTAGGATGTTTATATGGTATAAACATAGATATAGATGGCATAGGTAGGTTGCGTGAGCTTGTTAACTTTAGTTATGCAAGTAATGTAATAAAGCGAAAAATTTCCCTGTAAAAAGGTGGTTCATATATAATAGATAGATAGTACATTGCATCTAACTTAATAGATGGATATTTACATTGATGAAAATTGTGGGTTGTTATATGGGAACGCCAACTTAGGTTGATGTTTTTGATCAATGATCAAGACATTGTAAATAATGTGTCTTTGTCATAGTAGCGGTCGGGAAATAAGTGTCTAGCAACTTGTATCTTAGTCTTAATCTATTTGTTTCTTGATTTTTATATTCAACACCAATTTACTTCCCTCTCACCTAATGATTAGCCGCTGGCTTTACTCGAACAAGGATGTGATCGAGCGTGTGTGTCTATCCCGTGGATTCAGGTTTGTATGCATGTCTTAGCTGCCTTGTTGGTTTACGAATTTTAGTAAAAGTTAGAAGGTTCCTACCCTATATCATTCTTTGAATGATCAAACCGTAAGCCTTCCATACAAAAACCTATATTTACCTTTATAAACTTGTTACTCCTTGGCTTTAGTAGTGGAGATGTGTATCCATGCCAAGCTTATGATACGATACTCATCACGACCAAGCAATTGAGCGAATTAGTTGCATGTTACCACATAGATTAGTTGAGTGATTTGAGTATTTTCATCTTCCTATTTCGTGAGGTGTTTGGTTGTGTACTTGTAAATGATCGAATGAACGATTTAATGAAAAACATCCTTAAGGATACATTTTTGTAAAATTTCTAAAGACTACTTGAGGACAAGTAGGATTCAAGTGGGGGGATATTTGATGACATCGAATAACGTTTATTTAATAGCATCATTTATCCTATGTTATTAACCCATATTGTATAGTTATTGCAAAGAATTATTACTTCATTGTTTATATTTGAGATTTGCAGTAATTATCGAGTATTTGGCACAACATGGAAAAAAGACGTGTTTTGAAGCATAAACGAAGAGTTCGAGAAAGTCTACTGATCTTACAGCAAACACGTCATATTATTCTAGACCTATACGACGTATCCAAGACTTTGACGAATCAAAAGACCATTTCCTGACTTTAAAGAATACGCCGTATCCACATTAGTATATACGTCGTATATTATACTTTGGTCAAATATCAAGAAAAACACACTTTCAGCTAATACTCTGTACCCGAGAAGCTCGATACGACGTACCCATGATGTACAAAACACCCTACCTAAAGAGCCAATACGCCGTACCAAAGAGCCTAATACGCCATACCAGAGTAGCCCAATACGTCGTACCCAATAGGTCCGATACGCCGTACCCAATATGTCTGATACGCCGTATCGAGGAGGTTCGATACGCCGTATCCATTTCCTACACGAAAATTATGGAATATTTTATTCGTGGAGCGTACGCCAAGAAACTCGATAAGCCGTATTAAGTTTCTTAATACGCCGTATCGACGCCGACATCAGACCAGTATTTATATATGACCCAAAACTCAGTTTTAGGCATGCAAGTGAATCCCTAAACCACAAAGTCGACCACGAGACGACCAGAAGAGCATAGAAGGTCAGAAAAGAGCATCAAGATCATAGGAAAACTCTTGTAATCTTTGCACATCTGAGTACGCGTTTGATCGAGGTTTCTTTACTTTAATCGTTCATATATCAAACCGTGTATATTTTTACAATGACTATGGGCTGATACCTTTAGGTATCTACCATGTTTATGAACATATAATGTTTGGTTTGTTTATTTTTATCAATTCATACTTGTTTACGTGCTTAAGTATGCGACCTATCATTCAACTGGATCTAGTGATACGGACCAAGTAAATCTAGAGTCTGGGATAGCTCTCCATACAGTAATTTATACATCTAGAATCATAGGATCACAAATATTGTCCTTCTAAGTCTGTGTCTAAGATATGCTTCGGGCTTAACTAGTTAATTGGATATTGCCTTTGGTTTATTGAATGTGCTTACTAGCAGGTGAACCTAGATAATCCAACAAATAATATTATGATTTCATAGGATAGTTGGACAAGTGACCTACTAGTGTATAAAGAGCCATTAAGCAGTAAGTAGGTAAAGTCCTGATAGGCTAGGGTTTAACAAGATCACCATTGCTTTAATCCCTAAGATAGATTATAATCAACATATGGATGATTTATGCGGATACGTCTAATTATGACAGGATTAGTGTGTCTATGTCTTAGGAAGAAGTACCACCTAAGTCTAGGAATGATATGCCACTTCAAGATAAGTCAATCATTACACTAAATAAACAAACCTATGTTTTATTGGATTATTCATGGTTGATACGTTTTTCTTACATTAGTTCTCGATCGCTTCTCTATCATTTTCTTGTGTGTGTTTATTGATTTACTTGTCACCAAAACCTTAGCATAGATACCCAAACTCGTGACAGTCTCTCAGGCTGAAAACCCCTTATTGTTAGTTCAGGTTTAACTTAGGTTTAGCATAAATTAGATTAATTTAGTACTAACTTAGATAACTAAAATACTAATAGAATTAGGAATTAACGCTCTCGCTTTTAGTGATCGACACCCTACTTACCAACGAAACTACCACCGTCCGGGTACACTGCCCGTTAAAGTGTTGGTTTTAGGTTAAGTCGGCAAAATATAAATAGTAAAACATGATACATAAAATAACACCTACACAACGACAGATCAATGCATAACCCATGAATAGAAGTCAAAAACTGTTAATTAAACCAAAATACTACTTTTGACCCATTTCTTCCCAAATTTAACCTTAAGTCATTCCATTGGCTTAGTTAGAAGTATAGTTTTTGGTAAACTATCAACCATCAACGGATTTGATGATTCTTTACCAGTTGCCGTTTGCCCTGGAATAGCCAATTCTTTTTTGTCGGTTAGACATGGTGAATTGATTATCATTTCTTGTGTGGTGTGCAACCAACACTGAAAGAACATTCATGCTACCAGTAATTTCCTCCCCTCAAATAATTCTTCTAGCAGCAACTCCAATCCACATGTATACAGCAGCATTAACTGAACCTAGCAGTACTAACTTTTATACTAGCAGTACAAAGGTTTACCCAACAGTATCAACTAAGCCCAGCAATATTAAGAAATGTTACATCATATTTACCCTTCAATGCTAACTTAAACCTCATTTGTGTATAATCCTCTGTACCTATACACAAATAACCTCCCCTTAATCTATGCCTCAGGGATTAAGCATACCAATTCTTGCAATCAAAAACTAAAACCTGGTTACATCAAACGATTTAGTAAGAAGATCTACAACATTGTAGTCTGTATGTATCTTGACCATTTCAATCAACCTTTTCTCATAGGAATCTCTAATGAAATGATGCCGAATCTCTATATGCTTGGTCTTTAAATGATAGACAGGATTTTTCACCACACAGATTGCACTTTCATTATCCACATGAATCTTGGTCTGCATAAAGTTGTATCCATAATCAAGTAATTGATTTTGGAGCCAAAGAACCTGTCTACAGCAGTTGGAAGCAGCAATGTATTCTGCTTCAGTTGTTGAATTAGCCACAATTGTTTGTTTCTTGCACTGTCATGAGATTAGCCTGCAACCTAAAAACTGACAACCTCATGTGGTGGATTTCCTATCAAGACTGGCACCTGTATAGTCACTATCAGAATAGGCTATCAAATCCATAGGTGAATCCTTAGGATACCAAAGGCCCAGATTGGGTTAACCCTTAAGATATCCAAAGATTCTCTTCATTGCATGCATATGAGAAGCTTTTGGTTGAACTTGAAATCTTGAGCATGCACACACAGCAAACATAATATCTAGCCTAGAAGATGTTAAATACATCAATAATCCAATCATGTACCTATATAAGTGAACATCAACATCTATTCCTTCTGCATCCTTTGATAAAGGCTTGTGTGTCTCCATTGGAGTGCTTGCTGTCTTCACATTAGAAAAGCTAAACTTCTTCAAGATGTCGTAAACATATTTGTCCTGACTGAGAAATATGCCATCATTTCTCTGCTCAACCTACAGACCTAAAAAGAAAGTGAGTTCCCCCATGGAGCTCATCTAAAATCTTTTATGCATAAGCTGCTCAAACTCAGTACTCAAAGACTTCTTTGTAGACCCAAAAATGATGTCATCTACATACACTTGAACAAGTAGAATGTCATTCTTAATCTTCTTTATGAACAAAGTCTTATCAGTTGTCCCTCTTCTAAATCCATTTTCCAATAAGTAGGTAGATAAAGTCTCATACCAGGCTCTAGGAGCTTGATGAAGACCAAATAATGCTTTCTCCACTTTGTATACTTTATTAGGAAATTTTGGATCCACAAAGCCTGGTTGGCTAACATATACTTCCTCTTCTATAGTGCCATATAAAAATGCACTCTTCACATCCATCTGGTACACAGTGAAATCCATATATGATGCATAGGCCAAAAATAACCTGATTGCTTTAATCCTAGCAACATGAGCAAAAACCTCATCATAATCTATACCTTCTTCTTGTCTATGACCCTGTGCAACCAGCCTAGCTTTATTCCTAACCACAATTCCTCTTTGATCTTTCTTATTTTTGAAGACCCATTTAGTACCAATGGCCTTCTTACCATGAGGTAAATCTACCAGTGTCCAAACATTTAGTAGCTTGAACTGAAGAAGCTCTTCCTGCATAGCTTCTACCCAGCTTTCATCATCCAAAGCCTGAGTTACCTTCTTTAATTCCATCTAAGAGAGAAAACAAGCAAATAAATAATTTTGGAATTATTTGTGATTTGTTCTTCTTTGCTTGTTTATGAAGGTTATCAATCCTGCTTCATTCTGCTTGGCCATTCTTCTTGTCTGAACTGCTAATTTTGGATCTCCAATTATCTGATCTTTAGGATGAATAGAATGTATTCTAGTTGTGGGAATAGGACTGGCAACAATGGAAGGTTCCATGTTGTTGAAATCAGCCTCTGCACCTACACTATAATCAGCAAAGGGAGATGTGTAAAAATCATCATCATATGCACTGCCAAAAATGCCAGTACTTTGAAGTTCAGCAGTATCCTCCAGATTAGGCATGAGAGGATCATCTGGATAATCATGGACATCAATAGGAAGGGATCCATCAAAAGAAACAAATGATGGTCCACTTGATGGGCCATCAGGATAGAAAGTTCTTGATGCACTAGTAGCATTAACTGGAGTACTAACAGTATTAAAACTGTTAGTGCTGCTAGTTCTAGTAGCCATCCCTTGAATAAGCTCCTTATTACACTCTGCTTTAAATTGTTTTCTGACATCATCAAAATGCTCTGTAGCCACCTTTTCTTGATTCAACTTCTTATTAAGAGCATCCTTCGAGATTTGGTCTTCCTCATTTGCTAGTTCTTGTTCAGTCTTTTTACCAGCAGTATCATCATTAGGTGAGGACACAACTTCCTTATAACTTGAAGGAACATAGGAACTTGTATGTAACAATGGTAATAAAATGTATTCTTGATCAGGCACTTTCTCTTTTCTAGCTTGTCCTGCATCAGAATTAATCTCTAAACATGCATTACCATTAGTTCTATTTCCTGCACTGACAGGTTGATAATTCATAGTATTTGTTAGAGAATCAATATCAAACAGCCATTCTGGTCCATTTCCTACAACATTTGGTTTATTTTCAAGAAAGTTTACATGCAGGTTTTCCTCTACCTTCCTAGTTCTACTATTATATACTCTAAAAGCCTCGCTATTTATTAGAGGTGGCAAAATAGATGGGTTGGGTCATGGGTCTAGGTGGGTTTGGGTCAAGATGGGTCATCTAGATTCATGGGTTTAGATGGGTTTGGGTCTAGATGGGTCGGGTGAAGATAGGTTGGTTTCGGGTCTAGATGTGTTTGGTACCTTATTTTTTTTAACATTTGTTGTCCGTTTTTTATCTATTTTGACCGTTTTCATCCATTTTCGACATTTTGACCGTTTTCGACCGATATCGATTGATTTTGACCGATTTCCACTGTTTTTGACCGATTTCGACCATTTTTGATCGATTTCGACTGATTTTCACTGGTTTCGACCAACTTTAACCGTTTTTGACAGATTTCGACCATTTTTGATCGTTTTTGACCGATTTCCACTGTTTTTGACCGCTTTAGACCGTTTTTGACCGATTTTAGCTGTTTTTGACCGATTTTGACCGTTTTCGACCGATTTCGATCGTTTTTGGCCGATTTCGACCAATTTCCATCGTTTTTGACCGATTTCCACCGTTTTAGATCGTTTTGACTGATTTCGACCGCTTTTAACTGATTTTGATCGTTTTGGACCGATTTTGATCGTTTTCGACCATTTTTCACGGATTTCAACCGATTGCGATCGATTTTTACTGATATTGACCATTTTCGACTAATTTCCACCGATTTCCACTAATTTCCACTGCTTTTGACCAATTTTGACCGATTTTGACTGTTTTTGAACTTTTGCGTACGTTTTCGATCGTTTTCGACTGTTATGGAACCTTTTTGACCGATTTTCATTCGGGTTCGTACATTTTGTATGATTTTATACGTCTTCATATGCTTTTATACATTCTTAAAAAAAGTATTATAACGTATAAAAATGGATAAAACATCTTAAAACATTTAAAGACATATTTAGGCGTACAAAACGTATAAAACGAACAAAGACGGACGAAAACATAGAAAATCATAAGAAAACGTACAAAAACATTAGAAAATGGACAAAAACGGTCAAAGACGTACAAAAATGGTCTAAATCGATCAAAACAGTCAAAATCGATTGAAAAGCGTCGAAACGGTCAAAAACAGACTAAAATGGTCAAAGGCGATCGAAAACAGACAAAAACAGTCGAAATCGGTAAAAAATAGTCGAAATCGGTAAAAATCGGTCGAAGACGTACGAAATTGGTCGAAATCTGTCGAAAACAGTCAAAACGGTCAAAAACGGACAAAAACGGTCGAAATAGGTCAAAAACGGACGAAAGCAGACAAACTCGGTCAAAAGCGGTCGAAATCAAACAAAATCAATCAAAAACGATTGGAATCGTTCGAAAACGGTCGAAATCTGTCAAAAACGGACGAAAACGGTCGAAATCGATCGAATTCGGTCAAAAACAAACTAAATCGGTCGAAAACGGTCAGAATCAGTTGAAAACGATCGAAATCGGTCAAAATCAGTCGAAATCAATTGAAATCGGTCGAAAACTGTCGAAAATGGTAAAAATCGATCGAAGACGTACAAAAATGATCGAAAACGGTCGAAATCTGTCAAAATCGGTCGAAATCGGTGGAAATCAGTCAAAAACTATGGAAATCGATCGAAATCGGTCAAAAACGGTCAAAAACTAACGAAAACGGTCAAAATCGGTCGAAAACGTATAAAAACGGTAAAAACGAATAAAAAATGATATACCTAATAAGACCAATCTATAAATATTAAGAGAGACCCAACTAGACCCATCCCTTAAAAATATTTACCCAACTAGACCCATCTAGACCCATAGGTCTAAAATTGCCTCCTCTACTATTTATAGAGTAACCAACTAGGAATCTCTCATCAGCCTTTCCATCAAATTTGCCTAGGTGATCAAGGGTGTTAAGAATAGTAACTGGACAGCCAAACGGTCTCATAAAACTTATAATAGGTGTTCTACCAATTAAAAGTTCATAAGGTGTCTTGTTATGAGGTTTAGTCATTAATACCATGTTCTGTACATAACAAGCAGTATTAACTGCTTCAGCCCAAAATTGTATAGGTAATAATGAATCTGCCACATAGTTCTAGCTGCCTCTATGAGTGTCCTATTCTTTCTTTCTGCTACTCCATTTTGTTGTGGAGTCCTAGCATTACTGAATTCCCTTTTAATCCATTTTATTCCACATAACTAATTCATTTCATAATGTTGGATCCCTTTAACACTTCACTTCATACAATCGATCACGAAATTAGAACTAGAAAGGAGAAAGAAATAGTTGTTCTAGAGAGAGAAACTAGAGAGAGAATTGAGAGAAAAGAGAAAAGATATTTCTTAGATATTTTGAACAACTAACTTTTCCAAGTGGAAAAGTTCCTTATATACCCCGACACTTAAAAGTGACGTGCGAGATATTTAACTAGGACCCGGGCTCGGGTTTTGCTTGGGATTAAACCCAAAACATATACAATATTAGATTAACTATCGAGCCCGATTCCCGATAATATTCTATTACAACATTAACTAATTAAAGACCGAAGCTCCATCGTAGAGTGACCGAACTTCCTTGTTCGACTTAATAAATTGAGGCTAACAATCTCCCCCGAAGTGAGGTCTTGAACACGGGAACGAGCTTCCTTTATTGACTCAATAAAATTGAGGCTAACAATCTCCCCCGAAGTGAGTTCATTGATGACACTCCTTCATGAGATCAGTGAGATTGCTTTTGTCGTTTAAGCTCGAGTGTTCTTGGTCTTTGTCTTCGTTGTAAGCTTGTTCCTTCATGCTTTACGATCGGCCAAGCCATCTGGCGATCTTGTGTCTTTGTTCTATACATGATATTACTATTGCCATTATCTTGAAAAGCTTTATTTCCGCGTTTGCGGAAGTCATTGTCTTTAATCTTAAGGCTTTCGCTAGATAGTATGTCTTAGTTGATTGAGCATTTTGTATGGGATTGAGGTTGCCGTTACCCCGTTTGACCTGCAGGTTTACGTTAGTGATAAACGAGAAAATTGATTTGAAAATCAATCGACGTGTCACTCGTTAAAGAGTTTTTGTAACACATCGAGAGTGTCATGTTTTTTATCAAAATTCATCAACCGTCAATTCATTTACTGGACCAAATCGTGGAGATATTCCAGTTGTCACAAGTTTGATTCATATAGAATCTCGCCAGCACATACCAAGAGTTGTTTTGATGCTGGCTCATAGCAGGGATTTCCATCTTCATTGTGAATACATGTATCACTAATATGTTTCTGGCAAATATCATAATGATATTGCGTAGGACTCTTGATAACAGCTTGTGAACCTGATGATGTTCAACAAGTGTTTGAAATGGAATGTGTCCTAACGAGATTTTGATTGATCTCTTGGCTCTAGACTCGATTAGTGCATTTTGGTTTTAGTACTCGAAGGCTGGAGCATATTGCCACCTATTCAATATCAACAATCTCGGAGTGAGATGTCAATAGATAACGTGTGTATCTCCGTGACAAATGAGACAAGTTTTGTTGAGGGAAAACCTGAATGGATGAGAAGGGTTGTGCATGCATCACTGGGTCCCATGAGGTCATTTCAATGTCAGCAAATCAACTTGTGATTATGACAGCATATGTATTGACCCTGGTTTCTGCTTAAGTTGGGTGGAGGGCTTCTTTCTTTAGGATCCTTTATCCATACATTTTATTTTTCATTCTACAACGACTTCCATTGTTTACCAGGACGTTCATTACTAAACATTTGTTGTGATTGTTCCAGTGTTAGCTCAATCTTAAGTCGGCATTATTCCCATATACATTTCATTCTTCCAATCATTTCTAAGGATGCTATTTTAACTTATAGATTATCTTGGGTAGGATCCTCCGGTTCTGGTTGGATCATAGGATTGATTCCTAACCCTAAACCACCTTTATGACTTCAGATTCGTAGTGAAATTAAGATGTTGTTGGGTATAAGCATTCGAACCATAAACCTTTTTCTTCAGCACATTTAGTCGAAATTAGGATCATATTTTAATTACATATTCTCCCCTTATTTTAAATAATAAACACTTAGTTTTTGAAATACCTTGTGATTAAAATATGTCTTGAAAATTCTTTGGGAGAAAATATGGTCAGCATGAATGGTTTGGAACATTTGATATGTTTGAATTACATAGAATGGTCGATGATGATGTATCATGAACATTAAAACTTTGTTTTTCGAGAAAGAACACCCCTCAAAAAATAGGACCCAATTGAGAAATTGTATGTCTTTTGATAACATTGTGAGGGATGGAGTGATTGAACACACAATTTTGAAACATTATGATTTGTCATAGTTAAAATTCTTGAATAATTTGTTTAGTTAAACTTTTTGTTAAAACCAGATGTTAAGAGACTTTCTCTTTAACGCTTAGGCGTCAAGCGCACTGGAACGTTTACACTATCCTTTTTCTTGAGCTTAAAAAACATTGAATGTCTTGTACAAGAACAGTCTCAGTCCCGAGAAATTCGTTCAATTTTTCGTTTGTAGGATAAGTTATAAACCTTCCTTTATTGAATTCGAGTTTTATGTATGACAATTTGCTCATAAGCTTTTTAGAAATTAGAAATGACATGTTTTGAAACTATTTGCAAACTCTCGCTCGAACTTTCATTTACACAACCGTGTGTCAATGTTTTCGACATTTCTAGCACGTAAATTTTTTTCGATTCCAAAAGAGACATGTCGAAGAAGAATCTTTTTGGAAATTTTCTATTTTTCTGATTTTGTATTGATTTACTGTTGTCCTCAAGCAGTGCTATGTGATGGTGGAATAGTAATTTCACATAACTTTGTCGTGATCGTAGCTGCTTGTTTTGTTAAAGGAACAACCTTTTGGAACAAAGATTGATACTTGGACGTTTCATTGCTATGATGGTCTGTGAATTCCGAGTTCTAAACGGTTATGATCAGAGTCATTTGATGAAGGAACGAGGCCTGAACTGATGTGAACATGCTGTCATTTCCATGAAGGTAGAGGCTTGCATCTGCTGCGATCAAGTCGCGTGTGTACCTTGAGGAAACAGGGGTCTGAAAGGTGTTATTTCAGCAGACGACATCTGATGATCATCAGATCAAATTCACTTTGAAGCCCTGTTTTTCTGAGATATCTGTCTTTTTCGCAACCAAACTGTGAGTCCTTCCTTTATAGGATTTGAAGATGTGTACATGTACTTAGATGGAGTACCTGCACTGAACATCAAGAGATGTTCGCTTTCACCGTGGTTAGTGATATCTCCTTTTGAACCTGTTGGGGGTTCACCTGTCACACCTTATTTAGTGCATATAAGGCGATTATCTTTCCCTGTAGGAACCCAATCTAGTCTAATTGTCTTGAAAATTCTACCCGTCGGTTTCCACCTAAGACAAGATCTAGGAGTCATTGTTTTCTTATGCACAACGGAAGTGTTTTTTAATTGTATATACATTTGTCCGCTTTGAGATCTGTCCTTTCTGGTTTGCTTTGCAATCCCTTGTTTGACTCTACGGGAGTTTGTTTCTTGTTGGTGTTACTTGGGTGATGGATCCGTAGAACTGGTGAGTGTGACTTCTTGTCAGGAGAATTTTTATTACACAAAGATTCATGTTTGGCATTAAAGCACATTTCTGATCTTGTCAAGCAAACATATATGTTTGGGAGTCAGAAAATTTATAGAGTTCTAGAGGGTTTCTTGTGCCTTCTTTCTTAGCTCCTCTAGGTTAGGTTCCCAGTGATATTGAACAATATCATTTGAGCTATACCTAGTGAGCTTGTTGCAATCATGTAATGAGAGGGTTTATTGCAGGGGCAGAGATTCTCTTCATCTTAGGCAAATAATGGGAGTGACTGGGTTTGGACAAATCGTTACTCACATCAACTTGGGAGGCCAAAAAACGTTTCTTTTAAAATTTATGGTCGTTTAGATTTAAACGCAGTCGGTTGTTAACAATGGAACTGGTTTCCACTGTGGGGTTGCTGTAAAACAGTTTCCCCAAAGATTGAGAGTTTTGAAAACTTAGCTATTCACACTATTTCCTGTTAATTCCCTTAACTCATTTTTTTAATGCTTGCATCTGCAAACCCTTGTTCCTGAATTTGTGCTTTGAGATTTTATCATTATTTGCAATCAAAGAAGTTGTGTGTTCTATGTTCTTAGCTCTGTTGTTTGATTTGAATCAAACATTTCTTTTGTAAGGCCCTTTTTTCAAAGTATCATTTTCCTTGACTAACTTAGCCACATTTATGTTCCAATTCGATGTTTATTGTTTCCAATGTAACATCTTGCATGTATTAACCTTGGACTTCATTACTTATGTTCATTCAAAATGTGATCTTGTTCGCCCTTTCTTTTAAAATCCTTAATTTTGTTATTTAAGTTCATGATTAACTCAATGTGCTTCCAGTCTGAAAAAAATCTTTTGAAAATTGGTGCAACAGTATTTTTTGAGGACATACATTTCAGACTCGAGTGATTGATATGAGAGTTTTAGTTGTCTTTGTTATCAGTTAATTTAGCACGGTACACAGGTAACGTATGTCCGTGACATTTGTTACAGCATTTGGGTCAACCTTTCCTTCATTATTGAATTCACGGTTGCTCAGTATGCTGTTGTCCTGTAGCGATACATTATAAATCAGTACGTTTGTACCTCAGCCATTGGCTCATATTATACTTGGGTCTGATTTTCTGCTTCATTTACTTGTGCATACATTCCCCTGATTGCTTGGCTTGTATTTGTCTTTTGTGATTTGTCTTGCTTCAATGATAACTAAACTAAGCAATCCAATGCTTATTACTCGAATAAACCTTTTCCTCTGTCATTGAATCAATCTTTCATTCACCCTGGCTGTCATACTCCATGTTTATGTACAGCGCTTTCTTTTCTCAATCGTCTTTCTTTTTAACATAATCTATGTTTTGGATCAGTGTATCACGGAATTACTGAATAATAGGTCGAGTGTATTCTAGAAAGTTTGTTTCGTGTCTCGTTAACAAAATATTACAGCTATTCAAATTAATCTTTGACTTGATTGACAATCTTGAAACTGTGTCTCGAGAAACTTTTAAGATGGCATGGATCCAAAGCTTGAAAATTCGGTTCTTTTCAAGTTGTTTTTGAAGTTGATCCATGTTTAGGGAACATCGTGCTGTGGAAAGTCCTCTAGATCTGATAAAAAAGTTGTGATATGAGACTGTGTCTATTTCCTCTCTCTGCTTGACAACCGTCACAAATCTTGACCATTCTGGTTGAAGTTGTTGAAGAAATTGAACATTCACTTGCATTGGTGAAACTTGCAAGTTGTTCCTTGTCAACTCATTCATCAGTTTATAAAACCGGGAGTAATAAGACTCCATGGATTCTCCATCTCGAGAAGTAAACTTCCCAAATTCCCAGAACAGATTGGTCTTTACATCTTGTACGTTCAACGATTCACCCTGTTGTAGCCTTTCAATGGCTGTCCACATCTCCTTAGCTGTGTTGCATGCATCAACAGTTGAGTAAATTTCATCTCCAATACCAGTCAAAATCAAGAAAATAGCTTCCTTTTCAGCTTGAAAGTAAAGTTTGTTCTCTGTTGTCATGTTGTGTATTGTCTCAGCTTCTTCATGTGCAGCTACTGGTGGAATGTTTTCTGCTGCTTCAACAGCTGCAATGAGTACGCTCGTGGGCGTATATGGACCTTCAAAGATGCACTTCCTCAGATATTCACCATTCGATTTAGTGTCAAGGTATCGTAGAAAACGCGAACGCCACTGAGAATATCTTCCTGGTCCAAGCATCGGTGGACGATCTTTTGAACCAGCTGCCATGATATTGTTGTGCATTTGGCTATCTGTTGAGGATGTGTTAACTGGAGTAGACATGATGAATGAATAGTTATGAAATATGAAGTGTGAAAGATTTTGTTGGATCTTAAGTGGATATGATGTGATTGAAGTTGTGGTTGTGTAAGCAATTCACGTTCACGGGATTTTACACGTCTATGATTAAAACCGATAAATGAATTAACGGGATTTTACAAAATCAATAGAAAACCGTGAATGAATAATCGTTTGATGTTATGGTATGTTTGATGTGAATGAATGTATTTTAAGTCCTTGTTAATGGTGCACTTTGATGATTTAATGTGTTTGATTAAGTGTCTTTTGAAGTCCAAGTAATGTCAAATGATTTCTCGAAATTTGGGCAGCATAACGTTTAGATTCAGTATATAAAAGTCTTCAATGTACCTGAAACGTAGTAGCAAAACGCAATACCAAACCCAAAAAAAATCAAAACGCAATTTTAAAAATCAAAACGCAACTTAAAAAATCAAAACGCAACTTTTAAAAATCAAAACGCAATTTAAAAAATCAAAACGCAACTTTTAAAAATCAAAACGCAATATATATAAAAAAATCAAAACGCAATGAAAAAAATCAAAACGCAATGTTAAAAAAAATCAAAACGCAATATTAAAAAAATCAAAACGCAACAAGAACTTTGCCAGAAAGTCAAAACGCAACGACGAACAATACGACTTTTCCACCAAAAATCGCCTAATAATCACCCTTTTTGACCTTCTAACTTGATTTCTCTTGCACAATTAGCTACCTTATGCCTAGATCTTGCTTAATAACATAAACATTCACACATCTAAGCACAAAAATCCGGGTTTGATTTTTTTTCTATTGACTTCTTTTTGACCCACGAATTTGATCTTGTTGAACCACACGAATCAACCACGAATCCACACGTAGCTCTGATACCAATTGTAAGATCCCGCTAACACTTCACTTCATACAATCGATCACGAAATCGAATTAGAAATGAGAAAGAAAGATTGAGTTGTTTAGAGAGAGAGAAGAGAGAGAGAGATTAGAGAGAAAAGAGAAAAGATATTATTGGATATTTTGAATAACTAACTTTTCCAAGTGGAAAAGTTCCTTATATACCCCAACAATTAAAAGTGACGCGTGGGATATTTAACTAGGACCCGGGCTTGGGTTTTGCTTGGGATTAAACCCAAAACATATACAATATTAGATTAACTATCGAGCCCGATTCCCGATAATATTCTATTACAACATTAACTAATTAAAGACCGAAGCTCCATCATAGAGTGACCGAACTTCCTTGTTCGACTCAATAAATTGAGGCTAACACATAATTTTTAAATTCAGTCTCATTGTCATATCTGATGATTTTAACCTTGTGATTCAATTGGTTTTCTATGCATGTTATGAAGTCTTTAAGGATTCCACTAGTCTCATCCTTTTTAGCTAAGAAGAAAATCCAACTAAATCTGCTATAGTCATCAGTGACCACTTGGCAATACATTTTACCCATGATGCTCTTTTCAAAGGTTGGTCCAAATAAGTCCATGTGCAAAATTTGTAAAGGTTTGCTGATAGTATTCACAAGCTTGGACTTACAAGTAACTTTGCGTTGCTTTCATTTCTAACAAGCAACACATGTGTGGTCATTTTCAAAAATCTTTAAAGGTAAACCTCTGACAAGATTTCCTTTCATAAGTTTATTCATAGTTTTAAAGTTTATATGACCAAGCCTCCTATGCCACAACTTAGACTCATCATTTGTAGCATTTGCAAACAAACAAGTCAAACCTTTTAAAGGAACAATATTCTTTAGGTCAAAACTATACATATTATCTTTCCTGGGTATCTTAAGCATTACTTGATTTTCATCAGGTAGCTTAAAATCAGGAAAAAGAATAAGACATTCAGTTTTAGTGAAAAGAATACTGTTTTTCCAGTCACACATCTGTGAGACACTAAAAAGGTTAAACTTAAGTTCTTTCACATAGTACACATCCTCAAAGTCTAATTTTCTAGTTCTAATTTTACCTTTTCAGTTATTTTGCCTCCTTTATAACTGCCCACAAATGCAACAAATCCTCCATCATAATCTTGATAATCTGTGAGATAGGACTTGTTTCCTGTCATATGCCTGGAGCATCCACTATCAAAAATCCCTGTATCTTTTAAAGCAACTTGTGGATCACTCTGCATATCAAACACTCTTGGAGACCTAAGCCATTACTGACTTGAGTCTGCCTGTTGGATCAACATAGTCAAATGGCTTACAAATGTATGATCCACTATTTTTGGAGATATGTTCAATTACATTTCTTTTTGGTCTCCAAACCTAGCATGCTGAGGACTTAACAGCATTAATCCCTTGTTTCCTAACAGCACTTGTCACTCTTTTTCCCTTAGCAGTATTAACTTTGTTATTCAAATTTCTGTTATTAAGTGCTGTTTGTTGGTAAAAAGGTCTAGATTGTGAATGTGACTTATGAAAAGCATTTATTCTAGGTTTTGCAACATTCACTGAGGGTTTAGGTGCAGCAGTATTAATAGGCCTGACAGCACTAACTGGTGATGCTGCTCTTGAAGAGCTTTGCCTAGCAGTACTAATTGGTACTATGCCAGACTTGGTTAAAACTGCTGTTGGAGCAAAAGTTCTTCTAGAATTATAGAATTTTTGATGATTAGTCCTCATAGCATTATTCCAAACTGGTCTAGCTTCCCTTTGACCAGTTCTCTTTTGCACATTGTTCATCACAGGTTTTTGTACCATCTTTTTATCATGAAAATCACAGTCTTTAATTAGATGGTTAAAACTCCCACACACAAAACAAGCTTTCTTTGTAAACTGAAACCCAACTCCTAATTTCTAAGGTTTCAATTCATTCTTGTTTGTTTTGTTATTCCTAGGGTTTTTACTAACTTTCCTAGGTTGATTAGCTTGCTCAGGTTTATGTTGAACATTATCAGATACCATTACTTCAGACTCATCCTCATCACTATCAGAAACCCATTCTTCAATTATTTTGGCATTAGGGGTTTTCTATATCTCATTAGAGGAATTTTCACATACACTCTTAGTGACCTTAACACCATATCCTTCAAATTTAGGTTGTTTAAACTCCTCAAGACCAAAGTTGGATAAATCAATAGTTGGGGGTGCAAATAAGCCTGTAGATAGAGGTGCAACACCATTATAGCTTGCATACCCCATAACTTTTCTACTGTTATCAGATATTTGACTTCCTATCAATTTATCTAGGCTCTTAGAAGCATTTTCAAAATTGTCAATTTTAATCTGATTGCTCTCTTTTTCTTTCTTAAGTTTCTCTATCTGTATATTAAGAGCATTGATCTCTGAGTCTTTATATGAGGCATCTTTTTTTTAAACGGCAATTTGGTCACAAAACATAACCTCATTCTTCTTATAGAAGACACGTTGTTCTTCTACAGAGGCTAGACCTCTTTTATAGGTAGCTAAATCAAACTCAGATTTATTAAATTCTATCCTTAAATTATCATACTAAGTTTTAAGAGATTCAAAGGATTTAAGACAAGTGTTAGAACATGTTTTGTCATTAAGTACCTCTAAATCTAAGAAAGCCATAATAGCCATGTTGGTAGGAACTTCCTCATCTTTCATAAAGCTCCAATCAAAACCAGCTCCATCAATAGCTACCATTTCCTTGGGAGATGTTTATTCCACAATCACATACCTCTTTGAGCTTTCCTAATTCCTGTTCCTATCATAGCTCCTGGGCCTGCTATCTTGGCTCCTGGGGTTTCTGCATTCTCTAGCAAAATGTCCCATCTTATGATAGTTGAAACATTCTACCTTTGACTTGTCATAGCCTGCAGTATCACTTCCATTGATAGTGATTTTCTTCCCAGTTCTCTGGTAATATCGTCTTGCTCTCATGCTTAATAATGCCAATTGTCACTTCAAATCCATTTCTTCCAGATCATCTTCATAGATTTGCTCTAGGTCTTCATGAACAAGCTAAGACCTATTTGGTTGATTAGCCAGGAAAGCATAGACAGTAGCATCACTTAAGTTAGCAGTGTTTTCATTAGTACTAGCAGTACTAACTTGTGTGTTGATAGTACTAACTTGAATATTAGCAGTATCTTCATTGGTACTGCCAGGAGATGATACAAATGCCATATTCTGAGAGCCCGAGGTTGATCAAGTTTGATGATTTAGTTCTTTTGACCTCTTGTTCAATAATTTTAAAATTGTTGTAGAGATCATCAAAGCTCATTGATTTAAGATCTGGTTTGTTCCTCCAAACCACAACATGGGTGTTCCATTAAGAAGGTATACTTCTAAAGAACTTTAAATTGAGATCTTCTTGAGAGATGTTCTCACCCAAGATGGCCAACTGACTAACAATTTTCTGAAGCCTGTTGAAGATAGAGTCAAGTGACTCTGTGCTTGGAGCATTGAAGTTTTCATGCATCTTCTTCAGAAGTGTCTTTTGTGCCTTCTTTGTGGCATCATTTCCACCAAATCTTGCTTGTATGGCTTCAAGCAAAGTCTTGGCATCCTTGTATTAACTGAATGTCAATAGATGTTCGTTGGGGAGTGCCAACAACCACATGCTTCTAGATTTTACATCATTCTTCCTCTGGGCCTTCTCTTTGGTGGTAACTCGACCTGGTATTGTTGAAGTAGAGGTACCATCTGCATTTGCTGTTGTTCGTGGTACAGGTTTGAAAGAATTGTCATTCTCTATGACATCCCATAGAGCATAATCTTGAACTTGAAAGTGTTGTTCTATTCTTAGCTTCCACATCTCGTAGTCACCCTGTTTTAGAAGGGGCAACTGTGCAACAACATTGTTTTTGGTAGTTTCAAGATCCATCTCTTTGTGTAAATAAAGAGTACTTCTTGTTTGTTACTTCTTGATCAAGGTTTCAGAACACAAGCTCTGATACCACTTGTTGATCCCTTTTGAACATATCTTTGATTAGCTGTTAAAGCTTTAGTTATCTTAGATAGATCTAAAACAACTATAATAGAAACCTTGTAGAATATATAAAGATTATGCAGAATCTAATCTTTATATACCAAAAAAATAATAAAGCAATATAATAGTGACACAAGTTCTTTCTCTCAACTCACAATATATTGAATGATTCACAAAACAACTATATGTTTTGCCTAATAGCTATGACTTTTCTATATTGGATGTGTTACTCAAACTATGCTGTAGAGTTCTTTTTATACACCAAGGAAAACCCTAATAGGCTTACAAAACGTGTTAAGTGATCATGCATATCTATTCCTAATATATCTCATGCATATCACATAAGCAGTACTAATTTCTTATACTAACAGTACTAATAAACTAACTAGCAGTACTAATGAACTATCAATTTGTACTCACAGTACTAACTATAACTAACAGTACTAACTATTACAACTAGCAGTACTAATGACTTAGTTTACATTCTTCAATCTTCAATAGTAGCACAAATCTTCAAATAGCAGTACTAAGTCCTTTCAGTGGTATAAACTTATAGAAGCCCTTAATTCCCAACAATTAATAAAAATATTAATTTTAGCGGGTCGTTGTTTGAACTATAAAACTTTATGTTTTGTTGAAAATTTGTTGAAAGTGGAAAGTGATTTAAATTAAGGTTTGAAACCTTGTGAAAACTCTTACAAATAAACGGGTCATGTCGAAATTTTATAAAACGTATCACACTTAGAAAATATTTTAGAAAAAGGCCTATTTTCTTCTTGAACTAACAAAAGATAGATTGTATTTTTATTTGCACGTCAAGGTTAAGTTAATCGAACGTGAGCATACTAAATTGAAAAGATTTTATATTTACCCTTTTTGCCCGATAAAAAGACAAAAATAATAAAATATTATTATTTTATTTCGAGTACCGTATATACCTTATCGTTGTGGAGTTATTTATCCTTTATTTCTTTTTTGATCTTTGGAATTCTTAGTCGCTTTTTGCCAGATCCTCTATGGACCTTTTGAATGTCCTATGTTATACTAGTTCGTTGAGTCTATTTTTGATGTTATGTGTTGATATCGAGCTTTAGTTACCACGCAACCATGATACCAAAACATTTTAATATAAGAATGAGAACATTTAGCGAACTTGAATGCAGAAGTTTGTACAATAAGACAACTTCGTACAAAATGTTTATAAGGTGAAATTAATGTTAGGTCGTGGCCGGGTACCGTTGTGCATTGTGTAGAGATTATCTTGTTCAGTTTGTATCATCCGTTGAGGTGAGTTCTTGTAGCCCTACTTTTTAAATCTTTTCTGTTAGGGGAAATGATACTCAAATGTGTTTTGAACTGATTTTCTGTACTATGCAAAAGTTAATTTGTTTTTGGGACAATGGTATGTGCATATGACTGCTATGTGAGTGACATGAGTTTTGGTTGAATATGCCGTGTGGCACTTTTGTGTGGATCTGTTATAGCATAGGCTTGCTATGGTTTGATATGATATGTGATCATCTATAACACCCTTATTTTGTCAAATATAGCAGCGGAAGCTAATCTGGGGTATTATTTCATAGTACAACAGTCATAATCATAGAAAACAAATCGTAAAGAGACGTTTTTGGAAAATTAAGTTATCATTCATTTATTCATTAGAGTTTTTACAAAAAGTAAGGTCCCAAAATCTAGTAATTTAAAGTTTGAATGATAACAGTTTAGCCATCTTCAAGTCCGTGCCACTCCGTGCCATAAGTTGCTCAATTACCTAAGATAAACATGCTAAAAAGTCAACACAAAGGTTGAGTGAAATTCATAGGTTTAAGTTAAATAGTTTGAATGCAAGTTCGGCAACGGCGCCAAAAAACCTTGATGTGTAGTCATGTGGTGTATAAATTATTTATCAAGATTTTACATTTATATTTAGCCGACTAACCTAAAGATAACACTCTAATGGGCAGTGTACCGGTCAAGATGTACCTTCGCGTTAAGTAGGTGTCGAACACTAAGAGTGGATTATAATAAAATATTCTATCAGTATTTTATTCTATCTAAATTAGCCTAATTAATGGTTAAACTTATGCTATACATATTTACTAAGGTAAATGGGGGGAGGGGGTTCAGTCTGAGAGACTGGCATAGGTTTTATGGTGACAAAAACTAATTCAAAGCACAATAAACACAAAAGAACAAATAACTAAAGATAGAAGAGTGGTACAAGCCAAATATAAGAAGACTGTATTAACCATGTTAATCCGATTACATACAGATTGGTTTAATTAGTGCAATGGCTATTTATTTCGAGGCGACATATCATTCATAGACTTAGGCGGGACTTTATCCTAAGACCTAGACATGAACAATCCTGTCACGATTAACGCATCCGCATAAAGCATCCTATAGTTCAATTATAATCTATCTTAGCGAATTAAAGCAGTGGTGATCCTGTTAATACCCTAGCCCATTAGGACTTTATCCACTTATTACTTGGCGACGATTTATACTCTAGTAGTCCACTTGTCCAATCTATCCAATGGAATCAGAACGTTATACGTTGAATTATCTAGGTCACCTGCTAGTCAACTTGTTCACTAAACCAAAGGCAATATCTGATAACTAGTTAAGCCATAAGTGTATCCTTAGCACGTATTTAGCAGGACAATATTTGTGATCCTATTATTCTAGATGTATAAATCACTATATGGAGAGCTATCTCGGCATCTAGATTATTGATTAAGTCTCATAAAACCTAGTTGAATGATAGGTCGCATGTACAAGTACATAAACAAGTATGAGGCGATAAACATAATTAAACAATCAACGATAAATTAAACAAGCCAAAAATCAAACCAAATCAAACATAGTAATCTTCATAAGCATGGCTAATACCCGAGGGTATTAGCCCACAATCATTGTCATGATTACAAAACTTTATCAAACAATTATAAATCGAATGATTAAGAAAGTAAAGATTACACGATGTCTTCTATGGAATTATGGATGATGCTTGACCTTTGCTGCTCTTCAAATCTTCAAGAATTCAATCTTTAGTGAGTAGTATACAGAGAATGTAGTTTTGCACACTGAAAACTCATAGTGGAGTTCTCTATTTATAGTTTCTGAAAATTGGCCGATACGCCGTATGGTCTTGCCGGTATACGACGTATCAGGGTGGATTCCCTAGAGTTCGCAATAAGATCAAATCAATCATAATTAACAGCTGGCAATTAACATTAACTTCATATCTTTGATTGACTTCCAGCTTGTGTATACGGTGTATAGAGGAGTTTATACATTGTATAATTAAATCAATTATGATTAATTGCACCAATCTCATTAATTACTTATCTTTGACTGATGGCCAGTTGGTGCATATGGCGTATAGGGAATTGAGCGATACACCGTATAGGGAATTGATCAATACGTGTTCCTTATGATGAGCTGGCGCTGATATGCCGTACCTTCCTTGTTGGATACGGCGTATAGTAGCCGTTTGCTATTTTCTTCAAATGTCTTCGTTTAAGCTCCAGAATTGCGCCTTTTAGCTTCTTCTTCATAAGTCACTCCTGAATTACTGCATTTGTAAACTTTAAACAATTAAGCACCAATATCTTGAAATAATTATATAAAAGTGGTAAAAATATATAGGATAAATGATAGTAAAATATGACGTTATTTGATGTTATCAAATATCCCCTACTTGAATCCTACTTGTCCTCAAGTAGACTTTAGAAAGGTTTTCAAAAATATATCCCAACCGAGGTTAAGGACGTTTTTCTATTAAGCACTTTTCTTGTTCTAACCACCTGTACAAAACCAAGCTCCTCACGAAATATGGGAATGAAAACACTCAGATCACTCAACTAATCTAGGGTGTAACATTTTAGTAGTACGCTCATAAGCTCAGTCGTGATTAGCTTCGTATCATAGGCTTGGCAAGGATACACATCTCCACCTCTAAAGCTAAGGATTAACAAGTTAAAAGGTAAATTGGGTATTTATTCAAAGGCTTGGGGTTTTAATCATTCTTATAAGGATAAAGAATGATATAGGGTATGGAGCTTCTGACTTTCACCAAAGGTCATCGTCAAACAAGGCAGCTGAGACCTGCATACACACCCGAATCCACGGGATAGACATCCAAGCTCGTACACATCCTCGCTCGAGTAGATCCTAAGGTTAGTTATCAGGAAAGGGAAGTAAAATGGTTGTTAAATAAAAATCACAAAACAAATAGATTAAAGCCAACAAGTAAGGTGCGGTTGCTAGTAACTTTCCCCGACCGTCCCATGATGAAGACTCAAACATATAAACAAGCGTCTTGATCACAAGATGACAATGACAACCTAAGTTGGCGTTCCCATAACGGTCAACTTCCCTTACATCCCAGAACTATACATACTTTACAACATAAGTGGTGATATCGGCCACTTTTTAAAAATACTCTACATCGTTGAATTTTTTATACGTATGAATGAATAGTTGACTCTTTTCAAATAATTCCTTTGGTATAAGCTTTTGATCCGACTATGCTTCTTTCTTATCATTTTTTTTTATTTTTTTATTTTTTTTTCAAACCATAATACATCATACATCTCGGTGTAGTTTCACCGTCTTTACTTTCATCATTTGTTTGGCAATTTTTCCTTGAGCTTAACATCTTCGAACATAATACATAATCATGAAAGGTAGCCAAATTACACGAGCTACAAACGTCCCTATTGCATTGTGCAATATTCCCGACCATTACCAAGATAGAGAAATTCCACTTTGATGCAGGAACTACAAAACTTTACACGAAAGTGACTAGCAACATTGATTAAAATAGGGTTTAATCTACACGGTAGGCTAAGGTGTAAAGGTGAAACGAAATAATTTTTTTTAGTTGGTGTGGAAAAAGAAAGGAATGGCTCAGCTGGTTTTCTAGGGTTTATCTTACTCTAAAAATGAGAGTAAACAAAGGGTTACACGGGGGGTTAACTAACCAGTGTAGTTAGTTAATAAAACAACATGTAAGGCTTTTTGGTTTAATCCTAGAAATTTACCAGTTAACATGCTACTCCATCTAAATCCATAGTACTTATCATTGAGGTCTCGAGTGATATACCAGGCCAAGTTCTAAAGTCCACTACATCACCGGCACACACATATTTTTGTGGAATTTTAGTAAGCAATTGGAAACGGATAGGCTTAATTCTCACAAATAGGCAATAAGGGTTATAGTGCGCTAGGTAATGTAACTAGTGATTTTTCACAAAGAGTCATGCTAATTTTTTTTAAATTTAGACCATTTTTAAGCATATAGCATCTTATTTGTGAAAATGTGGACAAGTACGTTCTAATTCTCCTCTTTAATTTACGTCCCCTCAATTATATATCACATACGTCCTCGTTGTTTATAAACAATAAAGAATAGAGGGATAAATAAATTAGTCGAGGAAAAAACTCCCTTATATTTTGCTCTGGATGATTCTCTATTTTGAGTATATAAAAAATTTGTGTTGACGAGGGCTTCAGCTTACCTGAGAGAGTTCAACACTTTGGTCATTCTCCAAAATATTCTGTTTAAGTCGAATTTCATTTCAGCAAGGTCCTGTATAAAAGTTAGAAGATATTCGTGCAATCCGTACTTTTACTAACCTACAAAACAAGCAAACAATTAAAACACACAACTGTGCAGGGTTACAATACGCCGTATCCTAAACCCTAGGATACGCCGTATGTAATCCTGCAAAAACAATTAAATACTAGAAATTAATATACAAATTGATAACGTCCAGACGTGCATACGCCGTATCCTAAGGGATTCGATACGCCGTATGAATGTCAAGGAATTCAACAATTAAATTCAAACATTTAAAAGTGCGACAAACAATTAAAAATAACCAGGTTTTTTGTTTTAGCCGGCCGTTAAGTTTGACCATTTTTTACACATTCATTCTTACTTTTTCAATCATCCAAAAAGACCCTCTTGATTATGTTACTAGTAGGTTTAATTCTTTTAAAGAAAATTTTATCATTCCCAATGTTTAAAGTTAGTTTTGCTTTAAATACGTCTATAATAGCATGAGCAGTAGACAAGAAAGGTCTTCCAAGGATTAAAGGGGTCTTTGAATCCTCGGGGATATCTAAAATAATGAAGTCTACTGGGAAAGTAAATTTATCAATACCTACTATCACATTCTTAGCAATTTCATAGGGTCGTTTCACAGTTCTATCAGCCAATTCAACAATATATTAAGTAGGAAATAAGTCTCCTAATTCTAGTTTAAGGTAGGTCGAATAAGGCATGACACTTATGCTTGCTCCTAAATCAGCTAAGGCTTTATTGAAACACATATTATTAATGAGACAAGGTAAAGTAAAACTCCCTGGCTCTTTCTCTATTTGAGGCAAGGCTTTACCAAGAGGCGTTGCATTAGTGTAATGAGCTTCCAAATCTTTTTCTCCATCAGTTTCCATCAATTCATCCCAGTAATCATCATTCAAGCGACTTGTAGAAGGTAAAGTTGTTTTCATTGAATTGGAAAATAAGTTTCTGTTTTGCAGGTTCGATATGGTGTATTGGCTAGCATCAATATGGCGTATTGAAGGCATGTTAGTTTCAACAGAAGTAGAAGTCGTCTCATCGTTAATTCTTGGCTTAATTTCAGTCGAGCTTTGTAAATTCTCAGATAATTTTTCATGCAAAATAATGCTCATTTGCCTGAATTGGATCTCCAAAGCTTTGATCGAGGTTTGTTGATTCCTTAATGTGAAATTTGTGGAGGCTTGTAGTTCCTTTATCAAGTTGGAGTGTTCATCATGCCTTTTTTCAACCTCGACCATAAACATGTATAGAAACTCTTCTAAAGTAAGTTTCTTCATTGTTTCTTGTAATCTCTTCTTCCAAACTGATTCTCGAAATCAGTAATAAGGTCGAGTCTTTATAAAACTCAAATGATCAAGACTAGTTGTAACACTCCCAAATTAGGTCGCAGCGGAATAAGGGTCCGGGGCGTGTTACTTCATAGATCAACAACACAAGATATATATAGAACGACCAAA
>BQNB010001504.1:0-138571 GCA_026074375.1 Tanacetum coccineum
CGATTACAATTAAAAACAAACGCGTACAAGACTAAAAATAAATAGTGAATTTAATGACGTCGTAAATGACCCTAAAATACGAGGTGTTATAGTCTTCCTCCATTAAATGAGCATTGTCCTCAAGGTTTAAGATGCGACACTTGATGACGGTGCGGTCTTTGTAAAGAGGTGTGGATATTTCTTCCTAATATGGTCTTCATGTTCCCATGTGAACTCAGGACATTTCCTGGAGTTCCATCAAACATTGACAATTGGAACATGGCTTTACCTCAACCGTTTGACTTCTTGATCGATGATTTCGACTGGTTCCTCAACAAAATGATGCTTGTCATCAATGTGTAGTCTATCCAACGGAACTGTTGGGTTTTAGAAGACTTTATAACTTACTGTTGCTGGTTCAACATTGGTGCTGCCAGTGAAGATTTAGTGCTGCTGAGCAAGATTGAAGAAAATAGACTAAGTCTTTAGTAGTGTTAGTGTATAGTTAGTACTGCCAGTACATTGTTAGTACTGCTAGTATAGTTAGTGTTGTTAGTAGTAAGTTAGTGTAAAACTTGATAATCAAATAATTGACCCTACACGACAGCACATCAGGTTTTTGGCGCCATTGCCGGGGAGTGAATTAATTAAACCTTATTCTTGTCAGTATTTCTAACCATTAATTAATTTAATTTAGTTTAGTTTAATCTAATCATTTAAATTCTGTTTGTATTTATTCGCATTGTGAGTTTAAATTGTTTGTTTAAATTCTCGCACTTAATTGTTTTCTTAATAGTCTGTTCTAGTATACAGCGTATTCATCTAGTAGAATATGGCGTACCCAGCTCTCTGTTTAGATACAACGTATAAAGTTTCTGCTGACCATACGTCGTATTCATTCATCCATATACGGCGTATCGACAGCAGTTCGCCGAAATTCCTATAGATTTAATTCTATTAGAATAGCTTTACGTTTAATTATGTCTTTCATGACAGGAACATTGCTCGACCCATTCCAGTTTTCTTATCCTAAAAGAAGATTAACAATGGAAGAATTAGTGAATAAATTCAATGAAGAAGGAAAACGAGAACACGAGGAAATGGATGCATTCATTAGAGAATTCAGAACAACCAACGAGCTCCTTCTTAAAGAAAGAAACAACTCTCTAAGTGAGCTTGAATTCGAAGTATACGAGCTGTCGAGTATAACACCCCGTGTTTTAGGGTCATTGACATCGTCGATAAATTCACTATGTATCTTTAGTATTGTACGTGTTTGCTTTAAATCATAAACGTTAAGTTAAATCGCGTACGCTAAAAATTATCGTACAATGTAAACGGGCATTAAACAATTAAATGTTTACATCAAGAAAGTTTTAAGTAATTATTTTGATGATAATTATTAACTTTGTTCATTGTATTTTTATTGGTTGCGTAAATTGATTACGTTTCGCGATAAATTGCGTTTAGGCATTCCTGGAACCACCAAAACTTTTCTACGCTTCAACAAATACCCACTTTTATACCTAATACTCAAAAATCACAAAAATATATCATATATATCTCTATATGGCCAGATTTGTAGCTAAATATGCAAGAAAATATCATAAGAGAACACATCTCCATCTTTTCATGGGATGATCTCAACTATTAGGGGACATTTACCATTTTCTTCAAACTTTGACCAAAGACTAAGACCAAGAACTCCCTTAAGACCCTCATGGTGTCTCCTTGACTATTATTACATATACATTACTTAAACATTGCATGAGATAAGAAAACATAACACTTAACACTTATCAAAAAGCAAAAATCTGTCCCTTTGTCACCTTATAAGCCCACGGCTCAAAACACCCCTTCTAAATAATTCATACAAACTTTTCTTCAATACATACAAGTAATCTCACATCATATCTAAGATATCTCAAGATGATTTGAAGTATTGGTTAAAGATTTACAAGTGTGGAAACAAGAAAGGAAGCTAGGGTTTTTAATTGGAAAATTAGGGTTTTCATTCTTGCTAGCTTGGGTTTAAAGTCTAAACAAGGGTTTAGCACATATTTCTCATCATCATACATCATCATTAAGGTTATCTAACACACTTAACTTTTCATTTTCATGATTATATGTATATATGATGTTTACATAGCAAAATCACCATTTAGGACTTTTAAACATGTAAAAAGAGTTTTTACTTGTAATCATGGATTTGTGCACTTTTACATATGATATGTTGTTGTTAATATCATGATAAAATGGACATAGAAGTGTTGTACCATGTTGGTTTAAGCATAAAAAGTGTGGATATAAATTAGGGTTTTAAAGATTTCTTAATAAGTTTCAAGTAAAAGTGTGGTAAATAACTTGATAATCATGCTTCATGAACTTTTATTCATGTTATATGAATGCTAAAATGATGATATAATGGAAGTATAAGTGATGTACACACTTGGTTAAGTATAAAAAGGTTCAAGTATAAACTTGTAGTTAAAAGTATACTTAAGGAAAGTTAGGCTTTCATGTGATATTAATGACTTGATAATCTTGTGATCTTGAACATTTGGACAAATAATGGACTTATGGACTCTAATATATGTAAGACATATGATATATATAGTTATAAAAGACTTGTGGTAACTTACTAAATAGAAAAGTACAAAATCAAGTTTAAAACATGTTATTATGAAAAACATCCAAACTTTCTGTTTGGATTCGACACATGACCTGGTCATTTTATAATTTCATAAGATAGTACGTCTCATGACGATTCCAAAAAGCTAAGAAACTCGAAAAACGGATTAATAACGAAATAGATACGATAAAAATATGATTTACGTTAATACCGGTTTTATAAAATGAACTTTACAAAAGCAAGTTATAAAATACTTCTAAAACAAAAAGTTTAGTATTTTTCACAGATTGTACATATTTTTAGGATTCCAAAATGATAAGAAACGTAATTTTTCAATAAATAACGAAGAAGTTACGGATTACGCGAGTTTACGACAATAAATACTTTTATAAAACTATTTTTATAAAAGTTACTATTCATGACAGAAACATATATTTTTGTAAACCTCATAAATAGATAGGACTCTCAATAACAAGAACTTGCTCGAAAGAATCACTAAAAACGGAGCTATAACGAATAAAATACGACGTTTACGGGTTTTACGATAACTAAAACTATAAAAATAACTTTATAACTGGTGTGAATAGTAAAAAGTACTGTTCATCTAGGGACTAAAAATATGAAAATATCAAATATTGATAACCCGTCTTAATACGAAAACGTGGACATAAGAAACGGACTTGAAACGCCAAAGATACGCCAGTTTTACTACAACATAAATTATAAACGTTTTAACTTATTAAACACAATTTTACCAAAACAATTAGATGGTGATTAGCTATATAGAATGATATATGATAGTAGTTACACATGTGATTAGTACTTATACGACCTTAAATTAAATAGGTTGCATCTGACGATTTGCGTGACGCATTATTTGTGATATACTTGATATTCGCTCACTCAAGGTGAGTTCATAGCCCCACGTTTTACATGATTTTGTTTTATAAGTTTTTGGGGTAAGAAACATGCATTGTTTTACAATTGGACACAAATGGTTAAGTTATACATTATGATTACGTGTTGCCTAAGTAGCGATAACCCTAGTTGAGCCTATTATCATGAACTATCAGTTACTGGATTGTGAGCGCGAATGTTATGAATAGATCTATTGGGATTGACATCCCCGTTCGGGTGATCAACTATCACTGGGCAAATGAACGTATACCATATCGAACATAGGATGTTGTGGGTTAGAACATCATCACGGGCAATGTAGGCCATTTATATGGTATTCATTTATGTCGAGCTTCAATGTCATGAGCTTAGGGCAACGTAATTACATTTATATGATGTTTGCATCTGTTGCATTATCATACACTTAGGAAATCTTGTGGTCCTATAATATACGATTTATCAAACCTATGAATTCACCAACATTATTATTGACGTTTTAAAGCAATGTTTTTCAGGAGGTCAATAAGCACGAGGTGCAAGGGATACATTGGTGGTTTTGATTTGGATATCATGCATTAAAGATTTTGTCGCATCACATTTTGTATATCTGTTATAGGCTAGAAATCTTTGTATTTTGAACAAGTGAACAAGTGAAGCTTCAGGCTTATGTAACAAATACTATGTTAAATCCAATGTATCGGTTTTAAACGACTTTTTTGGTCATTCTATATATATCTTGTGTTATTGATCTATGAAGTAACACGCCTCAGACCCTTATTCTGCCGTGACCCAATTTGGGGGTGTTACACCGAATCTATTTCATGTGATGCAAGTGATCAAAATTGTCCTTTAGATTGTTGATAGCTGATGTTCAAAGCACATGACTGGGAATCTAAAACTGCTAAGAAATGTCATTGAGAAATTCATGGGCACAGTCCACTTTGGAAATGATAACTTCGCTGCAATCACTGGATATGAAGATTATGTTCAAGGAAATCTCATGATATGTCACATTTACTACGTTGAGGGCCTCAAACATAATCTTTTCTTGGTTGGAAAATTTTGTGATGGGGATCTTGAAGTAGCTATTCGTTCTAACACTTGATATGTTCGGAATTTGGAGGGTGAAGATTTACTTACGTGTTCTCGTGATTCTAATCTCTACGCCCTCTCCATTTCTGAAATGCCGGCTTCATCTCCAGTTTGCTTAATGTCCAAAGCCACGTCAAAAAAATAATGGTTATGGCACAAACGACTTTCTTATTTAAATTTCGATACCATTAACCATCTAACTAAACACGATCTAGTTGATGGGCTTTTGAGATTTAAGTACAACAAATATGACTTATGTTCTGCTTGTGAACAAGGGAAGAGCAAAAAAGGCCACATTTCCACCCAAGTTGATTCTGGGTACAACTTTCAAACTTGAATTAATTCATATGGATTTGTGCGGACCGATGAGGGTTAAAACTGTTAATAGGAACAAACATATTCTGGTTATTGTCGACGACTACTCCCAATATACTTGGGTGTATTTTCTTCGAACAAAAGATGAGACTCCAGAGATGATCATCAAGTTCATTACTCAGATTCAACGGAATATGAAGGTTCTAATCCTGAAAGTCCGATTTGATAATGGAACTGAGTTCAAAAATGAAAAACTAAGGTCTTATTATGAAAAGCTAGGCATCATGCATCAAACTTCAGTTGCTCGAACGCCTCAGCAGAATGGTGTTGTTGAACGTATAAATTGAACACTAGTCGAGGCTGCCAGAATGATGTTTATTTTTTCATGATTACCAGAGTTCTTATGGGCCGAAGCAATTTCCACATCTTGTTTTACTCAAAATCGCTCTCTCGTACACACAGGGTACAACAAAACGCCTTATGAGCTGATTAATGGTAGAAAACCCAATGTTTAATACTTTCACATGTTTGGTTCTTTATGTTACCCGACAAATGAACGTGACGATCTTGGGAAGATGAGGTTCAAAGCATACATTGGTATCTTTGTTGGATGCTCTGAGTCATTAAGAGGGTTTCACATTTACAACCACCGAACGAGGAAAATAATGGAAACCTTCATGTGAAATTTGATGAACTCACAACAATGGCTTTTGAATGCAACAATTCAGGACCCGGTCGCAACTGCTCGAATTTTCAAGAATCATCAGAAGAATTAAATGAAATACCATCAAAAGAAGACTTTGATAACTTGTTTGGTCCTCTATATGAAGTATACTATGCGACGAGAACTCCAGAAGTGTTAGATAATTCCACTGCCAATACTCTTAATAATGAAGACACTCCTTCATCTTCTTCAATCATCATTGAACACCATGATGCTCCTCAAATAGTATCATCATCAAAAAGACCACTTGCAAATGAACCAACAACTCTAGTCTTTGTAATCATTCTAAAGAACATGTTCAAGAAGACGTTGCAGAACTTGATGGGAACACTTTCATGAATCCATTCGTAACTCCTGAGATCGAAGAAGCCGAGTCATCTTTAAACTACCATGACCCATCAAATATGCATGAGTTTCACCAATAACATCACTTCACTAATAGATGAACTAAGAATCATCCAATTGAACAAGTGATTGGTGACCCTTCAAAGCCTGTTACAATAAGTAGACTCCACACCGATGCAGAGATATATATGTATGCGTTAACAGTGAATACTACAGAACCTACCAACATCAAAGAAACTATGCTTGATCATAGCTGGATCGAATCAATGCAAGATGAGCTTAATTAGGTCAAAAGATTAAATGTGTGGGAACTTGTTGAAAGAAATGCTGACAAAGATGTAAACAAGGTTAAATGACTTTGGAAAAACAAAACGGATGCTGAAAACATGGTTATTCAGAATAAATCTCGTCTTGTTGCCAAGGGTTATAGTCAACAAGAATGAGTAGATTTTGAGGAATCGTTCCCTCCAGTAGCACGACTTGAAGCTGTCAGAATGTTTATGGCATATGCGGCTCACAAGAACTTCACTATCTACTAGATGGATGTCAAGACATCATTCCTCAATTGAACACTAAAACAAGAAGTTTTTGTAAGTCAGCCTGACAGTTTGGTAGATCCAGACTTTCCTAACCATGTTTATCGTCTTAAGAAAGCTTTGTATGGTCTCAAACAAGCCCCCAGAGCATGGTATGACAAGCTTTTCTCATTCTTGATTGACTACCATTTCACAAAAGGTATTGTTGATCCAATACTATTTACAAGAAGACATAGGGATGACATTTTATTAGTTCAAATATATGTTGATGACATTATTTTTGGTTCAACAAATCTAGTTTTCTTAAATAGATTTGCAAAACTAATGAAAGATAATTTTTAAATGTCAATGATGGGTGAGATGAAGTTCTTCTTAAAACTTTAGATTCATCAATCTCATTAACTAATCATAATACACTTTGGAAATTCTTAATAAGCATGGGATGGAGAAGTCTGATTCCATTAGTACACCAATAGCTACAACCATAATCAATGCAGATTTGTAGGGTACCCTAACTGATCAGACCAAATACTAAAGTATGATCAGGCGACTCATGTATCTCACTGCAAGTCAACCAGATATTACCTTTGCAACATTTGTATGTGCACGTTATCAGGCACGCCCAACTGAGAAACATCTCAAGGAGGTCAAAGGAATCTTTCATTACCTCAAACAAACCTATAACATGGGTTTGTGGTACTCGAAGGATTATGGATTTGAGCTAATCGCATATTTAGATGCAGATTTAGTAGGGTGTCATGATGACTACAAGAGCACATTTGGAGGAATTTAATTTCTGGGAGACAAGCTAGTCAGTTGGTCATAAAAAAACAGGATTGTATAGCTATGTCAACTGCAAAAGCGGAGTACATATATGTGGCTGCATGCTGCGCACAAGTCATTTGGATGAGGACGCAATTGCTATATTACGGATATGGTTACACCAATATTCCATTGTACTACGATTCAAAGAGTGCAATTGCTATATCCTGTAATCCGATACGACATTCGCGTACTAAACACATCAACATCCGATATCATTTTATTAAGGAGCATGTTGAACAAAGTACAATTGAACTTTACTTTGTCGGGACGGAATACTAGCTTGCTAGTCTATTTACTAAAGCCCTTCTAAAAGAAAGGTTTGAGTACTTAGTTCACAGGATTGGTATGCGATGTATGACTCCAACAGAGTTGGAACGTCTCACAAAGTTATCTTCTTGAATAAAAGATCATACATCAAACCAATTGTAAATTCATTCAAAAACAAAATACAATATTAAAAAATGCAATGAAAAATTAAAAAAAACACACAAAAATATTGCGATTATGTTCAAAATAATAAAAACAAAAGACAAAATTTGAAAAACACAAAAACATAATATAAATGATGTAAACACATATATTCTCTGATTTATCAGTTAATGGTGCTATTTTTCATAACATGTGTCTTTCAAAGCTGTAAATGCATCATTATCTGTGACGGAGTTATTCATTCATCAAAATGATTTGTCACCAGTAAAATATGTATTTTGTAATCATTTCCATTCATAAATAAAGAAATTATTTTTCAAAATCATCATTTTTGAAAAATCAAGTGTGCTGAAAACTGCAATTATAAGTATCTCTTGAATAAATTTTTTAATTAGATATTTATTCAAGGGGGAGTTATAAAATGTTTGTAATTATTTCCATTCATAAATAAAGAAATCATTTTTCAAAATCATCATCTTTAAAAAATCAAGGTGTTAAAAACTGCAAAAAGAACTATCTCTCGAATAAATTCTTTAACTAGACATTTATTTAAGGTGAAGTTATAAATATTCCGATTACTTCATCATCAAAAAATCAAAAAGTTGGAAATAAACGCAAGATTAACTATCTCTTGAATAGTTTTTTATCCAAAAAGGAAGAAATTATTGGATGGATATTTATTCAAGGGGGAGTTTAATTTTTTTTTTGTCAAACAATGAGATTTATAACTAAAAAATCTTTCAAAATGATTTACTGTGAAACGGGATTTAACTCCAAGGGGGTGTGTTGTTATAAGATTGGACTTTAAAAGAAATCAACACGAAAGTTCAAGGACTAAAAATGCCAACTTTTCAAAAACATTTTCGTATGCATAAATAGTAAAGGTTTCATACGAAAGATTTATCGCTTTCGTATGCAACTTTGAACTTTTGTATATTCTCTCAAACCTAAGTGCTTTCGTATTGCTTATTACTCGATCCAAATTAATTGTAGAATCTCCTTATACTTCAAACATAACATAATGAGTCCTAATTTGATTCCTTTTTGCATTATAATTGAGCTTAATTGATTGTTTAAGGGTTTCGTAATTAGGGTTAGGGTTTCGTAAAGTCAAAGTATTGTTTTTGATTAGTTGACTAAGGCTAAATGTGTGTTAGGATGTAGTGTTGTGATTTTCATGATTAATCATAGATAAACAAGTTGATTAGATGATCAAATTAGGGGTTTTGTAACCGTCATATGTTTTATATGTATGAACTTGTGCTTTCGTAAGGTCGAATGTGATTAATGAGTTGATCTTATGTTCTAACTTAGTTGTTAAGGTCTTACAAAGGAACAATTAACCTAATCTTAACATGTTCATATGTACGAAAGCTGATTAAAGTGTAATTGTTTCACTTTCGGTTTCGTATCTCTTAATGGGTTTCATATGGGCTTTATAACAAATTTGTTGGGCTAAATAATGGGTTTTGTATACTCAAATGGGTTACTTATGGGTTTCGTATAACCAAATAGGTTTCTTATTGGGTTTCATATAAAACCTAAATGGTCTTAAAAGTTCAAAACTGGCATAACACAACAAATGATTAACATGATTTTCAAAATATTTCAAATCAAATGATGTTTGTGGAAAGTGGATGAAAGTGGTGATACAACTGTCTGTGATCGTTTTCATATTCTCATGTTTTAAATGATCAAATCACAAAGTTTTCAAAACAAGATACAAATCAATCTGCAAATAGAATTCTAATTTTTGACATGTTCTTCTATATGATATCGAGTAATTGGTCTAAGTTACATCTAGTTTCGACCATTTTCTGAATCATAGACTTGGTAGTAGCTTATTGACTATTTCTTTACAATGGTATAAGTTACATCCGATTTTGACTATTTTTAAACGTTCAGAATGTGGTAGTTTCTTACTGACCATCTGATTGAAATATTAGAGAATTGTCGTATGTAACTATGTGTTTCAAAACAAAAGTCTTTGAAAACATTTAACAAGTGATTTTGCAAATATCTCGTCTTCTGGGAAAATGTATATTGTGTTGTCAAAGTGGTACTCTTTCATAAAACGTTTTAAGAATATAAAGCTCTACTCTTGAATTTCTCAAAACGACAAGTGGTATTTCAAAATCAGAGTATGTCTTTATTATTCTTGAAAGAGTATCATTACACAAACATTTTTTTGGTGAGGCAAATCAAACAGAAAGAGAGATAAAAACCATACGTGAAAAAGAAAATCAGAGTATGCTCGAAAAAGAAATGCTAGAGCATAGAAAGTAAGATCAAAAGAATAAGGCGAATAAAGCGTATGGCATGTACCCAAAAAAGAAAGAATTGGTGCATGAGAAAGAAAATAATTAAAATATGCTCAAAAAGAATTGTCAGAGCATATAAAAACAGATAGAGTGGAAAGAGACAAAAATGTTATATAATTTGTATACATCAAATCTTTATCTCATTTCACTAATCACTTCATTTCATCATCCAGTAATCATCATGGAACAACCATAACAAATCACACCAGCTGATCAACTCGTTCATACAAGCAAGTACCAGACCGTTGGAAGATGCAACAATTATGCGGTGCTTTCAAACATTTCGTGCCCAAAGGAGTGTAAGATTGAGGGCCAGCTACTTATTGATCATGCTCTTAGCTATGCACTGACTACAACCGCTAATGTTCCAGTTGTGTAGCTTCAGTGATTCTGGAAAACAGTCAAGCAAGCTCCAGATGCAAATTAGACTATTCATTTCATTGTTGATAAAAAGGATATCACTTACACTATGGACATGTTTCGTGCTACACTCAAGCTGCCAGTGGAAACACCTGAACAACTATTTATTCAACCTGTTACTCTGAAGTTCATCTAACCATTTCTCAAGATTGTTGGCTATCAAGGATTAGTTGGCAAAGTGAGTGAATTATTCACCAAGAATATTACACAACCATGGCAAACGATGTTCAAAGTCTTCAACCGCTGTCTCACATCTCGAACATCTGGTCATGATTAAACAAAGATCAACATTCTTTAGATATTTCATGCTGTGGTGAATAAACTGCATATTGACTATGTAAGTCTTCTGTGGTGGGATTTCATTCATTGTGTCTAGCAAAAAAAGGATGTCATTCAGTATCCTCGCTTCACAAAACTGATCATTGCTAATATTTTGTCGAAGTTTGTGTCCATTCCCAAGAGACTAGAAGATGAATATCATTCAATCAAAGATGATACTCTGTTGGTGAGTGTGTATACTACTTCGAAGGTGACTGTGAAGGGGATGCTAAAAACTGCTGACTTGATAATTGATGAAATCTGAGATACTCAAGAGTATAAGGATTATATAGAGGAGTTTGTCGGGGTAGACGTTCCAATGATTCAGCTACAACCGATTGAATCTACCCAAGGAACACATAGGACACCTAGAGCCACTAGGACACCTTACCCTATTGATAATATTGTTTAAAAGAATAAAGGGAAACGTGTTGCTGGAGAGACAAGTTCACCCAGACTATCTCTCAAGATTTGTAATAGGCAACAGAAACCTATTTCCACTACTATTCCACCTCCAAGTGATGATAGAGAAAGAGATGACATTGCTGAAGCAACTCTTTTGAGTCTCGCATTACACAAAACTGCTAAGATTGCTGAAGAGCAAGAAAACATGGCTGCAGTAGAGAAGAAAATATTAGAGGAGGATGTAGATAAGATTGTTGAAGGCGAAGATAAAGAATCTTATGCCAGTGAGTTTTTTTATTCGGTTTTTCCTTGATAAAGAAGATTCTGGTACTAAGATAGAGCCCGTGAGTCATAAGGAAAATCCAGAAGAAGTTGATGATGATGATGATGTTGAGGAAAAGAAGGATGATAAGAAGGAGGATGATGATGACAATGATGATCACGATGATCATGCATTGGTGAGTAGTTTGGAGGTTAGGAATGAGAAGATGCAGACACCAATTCCCTCACTTAGATCCCCTAGGACAGACTTATCTTCGGATAAGACTATTTCTCAGGAATTGATGGATACTATATCACCTACACCCGCTACTTCATCTCAAAGACATGCAAAGCTTATTTCTAAGAAATACTCACATATTCCAGGAGATCTTAAACGTATATGCAGGCGTCAAGGTTTTATGATCAAGCAAATGGAAAAGAAATATGTTACTAATCATGAATTTCAGGGTATTAAAGAACGAGTGGATAAAGTACTCCATGAAATTATACATCAGATTGCTTCAAAAGCTACAAATGATTTGATTGATAACAACCTTCCAAGAGCCATGGCTGATGTTGTCATACAAGAAAGAGATGTTTTACAAGCTAATATACCTGTCATGATTTCCAAAGAATTTGTTGATCGTGCGCCAAAGATAATTAAAGAACTTTTCAAGAATCACATGAATAACAATGTTATTAATGTTCATCCTACAACAAGTACTTCAACCGCTGCTACAAAAAATACTGATCTTTAACACCAACTTTATTTAAAAATGAAGTCGAATCTTCAAGATCAAGTTGATGATCCAGAGTTGTGGGATATTGTTAAGATTAAGTTTAAAAAGTCTGCAGCCTCATCCGGTCCTTGTAGAACATATGCTTTTTGCAAACGAGATCATGATGAACATCAGGAAGATGATACTCCTCCTGAGGGGGAGAAAAGAGCGAAAAGACAAAACACATCAAAAGGCTTAAAATTTGCAAGTGACTCTTCATCAAAGCAACAAGCTTAAGGATCCAAAACTTATTGATGAGGTGTCATTTTATACACTATTTTGGGGTCATTTAACCCTCCTAAATCATGCAAATATGCCTAGATTATGTGCTTAATCATTTGTTTTCAGGTTTTAGAACTTGGATGGCATTTGGAGGGAATGCACATGACTTGGACTCATTTGGAGAAGAAACGGACAAGATTACGGACCTACACCAAAACCTTGAAGAAGTATTGCTTACAGAACGTGGAGACGACATCGCATGCATAAAGCGACGTCGTCGGGATTCATCTAGTGACGACTTCAAAGATTTAGTAACGGCGTTAGGACGTGGTCGACTTAATGAGGATCTAGAATCATCCACGTAGCGACGGCTTCAGGATTACAACGCGACGCCGTCGCGGCGATATCTTTATATATACTAAACCGATTTTAGGGTTTCAATTGTGTAACTTTGTATAATTTTGGGAGACGAACCCTAGCTCTTGTAGCAGCTTCAAAGGTCGTTTTTAGGGCCTCAAAACCCTATTGGACTACCTTGAATCCATGTTTTAATTCAAGTAAGGTTATTTATCATTAATCATTCAATATGTCTATGTGTTGCATGATTGATTTATCTCTTTGCTTCCTTTATAACATGCGAGGCTAAACCCTCTTTTGTATTTGCTTATGATTGCATGAAAGTTGGATTGTAGATCCAATAATTGTTGCTTCTTGATTGATGATTGTGCGTTAGGTTCTAGAAAACCAGCTTTTGTCTGTATCGTTATAGACACGTCTAAGGAAACACGAGTGTGTAGAAAGGATACTATCAGGTAACAGTCTTCATACTACCTTGCCCTTTTATATGGTTGATCACTCTTAAGATATTTCACATGCATTTAATGTACTCTTAGGGGCCTTGTAATAGTCTTCATACTCCCTTACTTGTGCGTTGCCCTAACGGAATATTAAATAGATGGCGGGTTCGTGTAATCCGTTCATGACCTAGGAAATACTTACATATATCATCACAAGTGTAACAAGGCAACATGATTAGGAGAAGAAATCTGATAAGTAGTGCATGATTAAGTAAATACATTTAATTATCATAAAGTTATCACCAGTAGATTCGATAATTAGTTTAGTTATTAGTTAAACAAACCAACCTCTCAAACCATAAATTTACCTGCTTTCATAAAATATAAAAATACAAAAAGAATCTTTTCTTAACCCCTAAAATTATGTTAGACCGTGATCAAGCCTTCCCAAACTATTCCCCTAGAGAACGATAACAACCCCGAGTCTTGCCTATACTACTACTACAATGATTAGGTACTCTGCCTAGTGAGTTGTAAAACTTCTTGTAGAAGTCCCTTACGACAACCACATTAAGTTTTTGGTGCCGCTACCGGGGAATAGTTAGGTTCTGATCATAGTTAGCTTAGTTCTACTTGCTTGGATCCTTTCAAGTGAGAATTTAATTTCCGCATATTAGCTTTCTCGTAGTCTATCTTTTCTTTATGTTAATTGTTTCGTAATCCATTCTCGTCAACCACCATGGGAGACGAGAATCATATCCGCACGCTTGAAGACTACTCTAAACCTAGCCACGAGGGCTACAAGAATACCATTGAGCTCCCTATAGGGAACAACGTAGTACCTCTTCGATCCGACACCATCTAGTTGGTGCAAAACGGATGCTCATTCTATGAACTTCGGTTCAAGGATCCAAACCAACACCTTAAGGATTTCTTAAAACTTGTGGACTCACTTGACCTTGATGGTGAAAATTGGGAAAGAACGCGCCTGCGTTTATTTCAATTTTCCTTTCGCAATCAAGCTAGCAACTGGCTTGAACGTCTTCTAGCAGGATCTATCACCACATGGGAGGATCTTACTACTCGTTTCCTTGCTCAATTCTTTCCGCCGAGAAGGACCGCAAAACTCCGTAATGATATCCTGATGTTCCAACAACATCATGGAGAATCTCTCTCAGAAGCATGAACTCGTTTCAAGGACTTACTACAAAAAGTCACTCATCAACATCGACCTTTGGCTCCAAGTCTAAATTTTTATGACCATGTAAATCCTGTCACAAGACGAACCATTGACCAATCGGCCAGTGGTAAGCTTCATGACCGAAATGCTAAAGAATCCAAGGTATTATTCGAGGACCACGCCCTCTATGATAATGAAAGTTGGAACGACCGAAGGTATTTCGCTAAGCCGGTCAAGGCAATCGCTTTGCCTCAAGATGTCCTGAGTATATCTGACCGCCGTCTAATCGAGCTTAAAAATCAAGTTCAATGCTTGATGAAAGCTCATCTTACTCTGACACAACCTACTCAAGTGAACAAAATCACTACCTCATGTAAGATCTGCAGTGGTCCTCACGACACTCAGTATTGTATGGAGGATCCTGAACAAGCCTTTGTTGAATATGTATCCTCACGTACCGATGAAGCGGGAGGTATGTGGTATACTTTTAAGCCCGAGGAAAAAAATCTTGGTGACACCTATAATCCATCATGGAGAAGTTACCTAAACCTTAGGTGGAGACAACCCTAAAATTCTCAAAATAAATTTTCAAACCCACCTAACCGATTCCAACCTAACAGTTCAATCCCAAACCGTTCGTTCAACAACCGTCCTCAAAGCTTTAACAATCAATCAAATCTTAAAGGATTGGTATCCAATTTCATGGCATCTCAAGATGCTAGACTGTCCAAGTTTGAAGCCTATTTCAAACAACAGCAGAATGAGATGAACAACAAAATTGACACAGTGTTGAAGGCCATCACTGATTGAATAGTAGGAGCACTACCTAGCAACACGATTAAGAACCCGAAACTGAGTACGTCCCTAGTTTTGTCTACTCGTTCTTACCCGTCAATTGATCCCTAATGCTCATCTCACCCCTCCACCTCAATTAATGATATCAAGGCACATTCTAAGGAGGCAAACATTTCCTAAACAAGCCTACTGCGACCCGAGATGGAAATCAAAACGCAACAACTGGAAGAACCTAAACCAACCCTTAAAGATGAATTCCAGGATTTGCATCTTAACATACCAGTTCTCGAAGTCCTAGCTCATGCTCCGATCTATAATGCCATATTGGATAAATACGTGGAAAGCTTAGAACTAGGCAAAAATGGGCCAGCATTTGTCCAAGGAGAAATACCAGCAAAGATATAAGACCTCGTACTATTCACTCTACCTTGTAGATTAGGAGACTCTGAAACTTTCTACACCTTGGCTGATTTAGGATTGTGTGTAAACATAATCCCACTTTACCTCTTCAAAAAGCTCAACATCAGACTATTGGAAGAGACTGACCATATTTTTGAATTAGTTGACGGGACCAAATCCTACCGCGTTGGAATTGTTAAAGACGTAGAAGTCCGCATAGGGAAAGTAAAACTATTAAATGATTTCTATGTAATCGATATGAGAAAGGACCCCGAAACCCCTCTACTAGTAGGAAGAGGATTCCTAGCTACCGCCAACGCAGTTATAGAATGTAGAATGGCCAAAATAGCAGTAGGAGAAGGGATCACTAGGTCGGTATTTGGTGTAAAAGGAGTTAATCTAGGAGTAGCGGAAGCACCATATTGGACCACACTTAAAAAAAGGGAGTCATACAAACTACGACCTAGCTCAGATAGAGTAGGTGCATGAACCCCTTATTATGCTAGGAAGGACTTTTTAGACTGCCATTTGCCCAGAGAATGGGAAATTGCTTGAGATGTTGAGCTTAATCCCTTTAATGATGTCCTAGTGTTTAGAAGAATGGTAGAATTTTTAGGAGCAATACCCATTAACCTTAAGAGTAACATGTAGGAGTCAGAGGACCTAATTAAAAATCCAATTAACTAGGACAAACCACCCAAAAACAAAGATAGAGCATGGCACGCCAAGATTAAATTAATTGATCTCGGCGGAGAGGAGTTTACTAAAACCCTACAATCGATCCAAACCACTAGGAAGCTCTTTGAAAGAGAAAGCCAAAGGAAAATCATCGACTTGGACCACTTCTACGACACTTAGAGTGTGACTTCGAGTCTAGCTACAAGACTCATAAATAAAGAAAAGTGCCTTTTGGGAGGCAACCCAATATTTACTTTTCCCACATATTACGAGTGTCTTGTGTTTTAATTCTTTATTGTTTGTTTTATTATGTTTGAATTAATTTGTAATCATGCTTTGTTTGTTTGTAACTTCGTCTTATTTGCAATCAAAGGTATTTTGCAACAAAATAAGTGTAGGGGAAATATCCGGTTTTTAGAACCAAATTAACACATTTAAAAAGAATTTTTAGATTAATCCGCGTCAGTTTCGAGTCATATGATTGAATTATTAATTCTCAGGTTGTTATGTAGCATTTTGTACAAGAAAATAAATTATAAGAATGAGTGCAGGAAATTTTTCATCAAAAACAAAAAATAAGTTTTCACAGAGTGTGGAGACGGCGTCACGATTTACACGTGACGCCGTCACCATGATACTTGTAATGGGGTCAGGATATTCCAGACGGCGTCAAATGCCCAGTTACAGGAAAACTCAAAAATTCTAAGTATTTTTGAAAGTATAACTTGTACAACACTTAGAAAGTTTAAATTATTTTATAAACCTGCAAAGCCATAAGTTTAACAATTATCTTATCCTATCTTTACTATTTTAATAGAGACGAAACCTTAAACTCTTATTGTATGTATATCTATCCCATGGATTTTATGCTTGGTGTAGTTGTCTTTGTCTTTGATTACAGGTTATATTTGATGAGAAGAAGCTTGGAAGTTCTTAGGAAGTTTCATTGGATGATTCTTGGAGGACGATTGAACCAGTTATCGCATGTTTCTTCTCCATTATTGAGCAAACCAGGGGAGTACTAGTTTCTTTTCCTTTATTTTTTATCCCTTTATTCATTTTTATGGGTACTTCTATAGAACATTAGGGACAATGTTCAACTTAAGTGTAGGGGGAAAATAAGCCTTAGAAACTATTCCTTCAATTTCCATTTGCTTGTTCCTTAAAATGATGGGTAATATATCGAAACATAGCATAAAAAGGTGATTTTAACCAAAATTTAAAATTTTTATGACACATACCGATGAAAACCGAGTATTAATAGCGTCTCATGGATAGAAATTTATATGACTAGCACAAAAACCCTCAGAATTCCACCCTAAAAATGTAAGGTTCGCCTTTAGATCTATAGGAATTCGGGTATCCATTATTGATACCCAAGATAGTTTATACCTTTAGCTTTCTCGAGTTAAGGAGTAAGGAGTCATATGTGTCTATTCCGTTGTTACGGATGTGTACGTGTGGTCTTTGTCGCCTTTCTGGAGCATTGAGATTGGTATTAAATTATATGAGTGTACCAATAGTATATTAAATTCTAGAACTTTTTTTGTGATGCATCTCGAGACCGCATAGTGAGTATTATGATTTGCTTGATAAGAGGCACTAGGATTAATCCATGTTTTAAACCTGTAATTATTATGATGGTCACACCGATCATATAACTATCCCACACCCTTACCATGCACTCATCTTTAGTGCAGGATACCCCTAGTACAACCCACTGAGCCTATCCTTTTTCATGGTTCTTGTAATTTTTTTATTTAAGCCGGACTATTAATGAAGAGCATTGTCACCCTTAAACCAATCGTTACACCCAAATCGCCTTAGCCTACCTTGTATGTACTTATTTTTAGTACATTATTGTTTTAACCCAAGTTAATTATTGAGTACACGGTTGCTAAGTCCTTATCCTTGTAAATACTGTTTTGGGACGATTGGGATTCATGGTAGTATTTATTTTGCGGAAGAATAGGGAAGAAAAGTTAAGTCAATACCCCTATATGTTTGTCAGATGATCTCCATGTTATTTTGATCCACCTTAATACGGGTCATTAGTTTGATTGTAAATATCGAGTATGTAAAAGCTCAAGTGTAGGGGTACGTGTTATAAACCCCAAGTTATAATGTATTATGTTATTAATAAAAAGAGAAAAACAGAAAAGAAAAAGAAAGAGATTGTTGTAGAGTTGTTTAGAGTTTGTATATCTTTGTCTGAGTCTTGGCTTAGCAACCAAACTAGCGTGTATTCGTGTAAATTATTAACTAACCCTTCCACTCCAAATTCACCCAAAGCCACCCAAATGTATCCCATCCATTTCCGTTTCCATTATAGGTTATCTTACACCTACACCCCACAACCCTTTAAAAGACCTCTTTGATAGTAATGAATAATGCTTGCGCCTAGCGGTTGAGGTTTGATCCTTAACCAAACCTATGGTAATTTATATGCTATGACAAGTAATGAATGTTGATTTTCCATTTCCCCATTATGTTATAATTTATTATACACCCGAGAGAAGGAGAGAATCCCAAACACTTATGTGAGGTGCTAGTGTGTACTTTTCATGCTTTTAATTATGAGGTCTAGAAGGTTGTGTTGTAAAATACTTTTAAAGAGTAGGTTAAATGACCCTCATATTGCTATTGTCTAGGTAGAAAAGCATATTTGCTTGAGGACAAGCAAATCCTAAGTGTAGGGGTATTTACTCACTACGCATCATGATCAATTAAGCAAAACTAAACATATTAAGCTAAATTTATTAAAATTAAAAGTATTGAAAAAGGATAGAAAATAGAACCGAATTGAAGACCCGCAAATAAACTAATACCACCCGATTTAATAAGCTAAAGAAAATATTCAAATTCTATCTAGCTTATTAAACCCGTAAGCTCCTCGCCAAAGTGTAGAACCGGATCCATCATCACAAAACAATAAAACGTAAACACAAATATTATTAAACTAAATTAAACTTCAAACTAATTTTAAACTTTATTATAAAACGAAATTCAAACACAAAATTTATAAATATGCGTTTTTCAAATTGGTTTTAACACATCAGTTGGGCCAAGCCCATAACACTCTAACAGTTTGTAAAAAAAAACGTTTTATCAATCTTTCCTAAACCAAAGAAAGCTAAGTGACCACTGGCTAGAAACGAATAAGCTAAAGGAGAACCACTAATCTCAAAACTATGACTATAGCATAATCGACTAAGCTAGAAGCTTATACAAACATTAAGAAAAGAAAAGAGAAAAGAAGCGAAATAAGCCGAAGCCTATTAGGTACTATAAGCTAAATCCCGATCGAAATAAGCCAAGAGTTAGCTTATTCGAACAAGGGAAATAAGCTGTAGACAAGAAAGGAAAACCGAAATAAGCAAATAAGTATTTGAAAATAAAAACATCAAAAGACAAGAAAAGAAATAAGCTAAAAGGTATTTGGTGATATGAGCTAAAATCTAGATCGAATAAGCTATAAAGAGAGCTTATTCGAAACTAGGATATAAGCTAAAAAAACAATAAGCAAAAATAGCTTATTCGAAAATAAGCCCGAACAAAAGCTATTTAAAAGCTCATTTGAACCGAAGCTTTTTCAAAAAAATAAGAGATGAATCGAATAAGATTTGATATAACTTCTTCGGATTCAAACTTGTTTCTAAATAAGCTTAGTAAATAAGCACAGAAAATAAGCTTGTAGAAAAGCTCATGTCGAAAAGTTTAAAAGAAAAGAAAGAGGAGAATAAGCCACGATGATAAGCCAAACAACACAACCCTTCATTTCATTAATAATAAGCTCAAAATACAATAAGCTATTTTTTACATGAATCTATAAATAAGCTGGTACATAAGCTAAATAAGCTGAGAAAAGAAGAAAAATAATATAACTACTACAACCTTTTAATAAAATAAGACGTGAAAGGAAAAAAAACAAATTGAAAGGAAAATTTGCGTTGAAAATTAAAAAAATGAAAATAGTGTCTTTTGCGTTGGTTTCATGCTCCTTTAAATGGCCAGCCACCGACCTCCTCCATTGCTAATGATCCACCAACCTTAAAACATGCCAGCGAATTAATTTCAAGATCCGCCAGTAAGCTCGTGACACGCGTCATTCTAGTTAGCTTGGAAATTACGCATACACAATATACTCTCGTTCATACTGAAAACAAATAATGTAGTAAACCTCCCTGCCACGTGTTGCTCTTGGATAGGCCTAAAAGAAATGTAGTAGAGGAGCATGTGATCACTTAGATTTAATTCTAAGGCACGTGATGCCTTAATAGCCTCAAAATGCAAATCCAGCTTTTGATAAATTTATTTCATTGTTGGGCCTTGTTGGGCCTGGAAGGATTTTAAATGTGGGGCTCTTGGGCTTATAAGATGTATGGGCTGGCCCGACCCATATAAAAGGTATCGGGCCGGCCCAATAAACAATGAAGGCACCGTTGAACTCGTAATTTCGCGCTCATTCCAATCTCGTGTTCGGTTTCGTCCGGTTTTGTCTTTATTTTGTCCTTTTTTTGATATTCGTACCTGCACATACACAAACACAAAAACAAGCATATATTTGCCATTTTAATTATGTTTTTGGTCTTTTGGGTTCGTTTTTCATGGTAAAAGATATGTATAAAATAGCGAATACCAAATTCCCCCATACTAAAGTATTGCCGTGTCCTCACGCAATGTAATAAATACGCGCTTAAAACTAAAAATTCCAATCCCTCCAAACTAATCACCTCGAAAAGTAGCAAAGTGCTCATCTAAAGGTATTAAGGAATCAATAGTTTGAAAAGCCCCATTTTTACCGTTAAATCAACCACCACTATTATTTTTGTATTTTTCCACTATCTACTTATTATTCAACTAACTAACATGATTGACTTCCGTTATTGGGATCATAGAACAAGATGCACTTTAATCCTAAAATGCCCCAAAAAAGGATAAATTCATCGTTCCCTACTTTTCACTTATTCCAAACCAAGCTTAAAACAAAATCACCGTTAAGTACAAGTATAGATGCTAACACTACTCATATTTGCAATTTGTAAACTTTTCACTCCCGACAATTATTATATTTAGGTGAATGTGCTATTTCGAATTTCAACCATGGATCAACGGTTTTTTATGCAAAATCCTATGTTTCACGTTCCACCCGAGAATATTGAGTTTGAAGGCGAGATCATCCCATGTAGCTACTTTCGTCTCGGCACGTCCCAACCTCATCGGCTAAGTGACCGGGCTTTTGACACCTCACGGAGACTAGTATCGGGACTCACGGACCTTCGTTTTCAAAATCTCTTAGGTTTTCCGTTAACACATATCTTATTCAATGTAATCATAAAATAGTCTTAGCTCAAAAGCATATTTAAATTTAAGAAAAAAGAAGATTTTCCATTAAACAAAATAAACTTAAGCAACATTATTAAACACCGGTCCTTTAGAAGGCTGCAACATCGACCATGCCTCCGACAAGATGAAGCAAACATATTTCGACCTTGGATTTTTTTATTTATTTTATTTATTTTTTTGCTGTAATAATAATATATTACCGGTGCCTTTTATCTCGAAGCCACATCAATAGCGAGTCAACAAGAGGTTATTCTACTTATTATGACACCGGGCCCCGCCTTATATGAAGACTTCAACATCGGCCACGCCTCCGACAAGATGAAGTAATCTGGCAGAGATATTTATTCTACTTATTATTTTCTTTATTTATTAATTGCGAAGAGAAAATTTCGTTTTTAGAAAATTTAAGTATAAATTTGAACTAAGACTAAAAATATTGATACATTTCAATTTCAAAAATTGTTGATTTAAGTCTAATTTTCAAAAGTAGCACGTATTATTAGTCCGGTTAAGAGCTTATGGGAGAAAAAGTGACAAATTACACTTATGAGCTCTTAAGATTTCCAAATAATCCTTGCTTAGCATCCAACTTCTACTTAACACTATCATTTTTCGTTCTTCACGAAGATTCGCGAATGCTTAGTCTAAAAGTTAAGGAACAAGCTAGAGCTCAACACGCTCGATCGAGTCAAAATTTATTCTCATTCTACCCAGCAGGAAAGTCAAAATTGTGACAAAACACTTTTTTTTTGGAATTTTTTTTTTTTAGTTTTCTATTTTTTTTTTTGGTATTTTTCAAAAAATTTTGGTGGTAAAAACGGGCTTACGTGAGAACAACGGCTGCATGCATAATCAAATCGAAGATCCCCTATACTAGAACTAAACATTATCCTTAATGTTTTAAAGGGTACCTACGTCATACTAAAGCCGTTTATGAATTATGCTAAAGATAAACGTTAGTCGAAAAGATTAGGATATTGGATTCCACAATGAAGCTGAGGATGTGAAGCTCTTGTGAATGAAGGACATAACCGCGAGCACGAGAGTCATCACAATCCGGGAAATCCTGGACAATAAACCACAAAAACACAAGCAAACGAGAATAGAAGAGGCGAGCCTCTATACAACAACAAAACACTTATTCATTACAACTAAGCTAGCTACTACTACTACGATAATACTAAGATAAACATGGGGTGCCTCCCACGAAGCGCTTGTTTAAGGTCACTTAGCTTGACCTAATCCCCCATACTTGAGCTTTGTCAAGGGGGATAAAAATGTGGATGATGAACACCCAAATTTAGAGTGTTGTCTCCATGAATCAACATCGGGCTTTTCTGATGAAACAGCTTGGAAGCTTTAAAGGCCCGAAGTGATAGAGAAGAAGAAGATTTCTTCTTAGAAGCAAGAACACCGTGATTGAAAACTTTGTCATCATTTTCGGATGAAAATGTAAGTAAAGTATCAATCACGGGTGGAAGAGTAGCAAGAATTCTAGTGGATTCGACTTCAATGCATATCCTGGGATCGTAAATCTTGTTTCTATCTCCGGAAGGAGAAGAAACATTAAGATCGGATTCGAGATCATTAGAAGGAATGAAGTTGAAATCCAATTGAAGGGCGGGATGGGTGGGCAAAATATTAGGCACATCAACGGGGATGTCTTCCACCACATCAATGGTTGAATCTCCCGAATCGGGATAATCAACATGAAATGATTCAAACTCGGGACGGGAGGTAGAATTATCGTCATCTTCCGAGTCGAAATCATCACTCTCAATACCCGGTGGTATTGATTTATCACCATCAAGAAAAATGTCAATCTCCTCCATAAGAGAGTCACTATCCTCGACCGGGATAGGAGATGGAGAGAAAGACTCGGTAGGATTTTCCGAATTAAATTCTTCCGGAGGACGGGGAGAAGAGTTATCGTAAAGCAAACTTTCCAAAAACAAAATATCTCCCTCCGGATCAAGGTTGACATCATCAATTCCCGGTGGAATTGAGTGGGGAAGAGTGAGTTCACCGGCGAACTCATCTAGAAGAGAATCGATCTTTTGAGAATCATTAATCGAAGTATCTCGATGAAGCAAAGATTCTAAAAGATCGGATTTGGCATTAAAACAAAGATATTCAATTCCCGGTGGAATTGAATTGGTATTTTCTAACACCTCATCATCAATTTGATCAACCTTAGTGGAAGTGATTTCTTCATCAAGATCAAAGAGAGGATTAGAGAAAATTTTAAAATTCTCATTTGGAACGTCCTCTTCGGAAAATGACTCATCACTCGAGGTAAAATCTTCATTCCAACAACTGTATTATTGCCCTAAAGCACATGACACCGAAAGCCTTAACTAGATTTGTGCCCAATCAGAAAATAGATGCTTGCCAACACCCAACATCGCCCAATGTTTAAATGCACCATCAACTAGTGACCCAGTAAAGAGGGGATTGTTAGTCCCGATAGACTATCCATAACCCCAGCGCTCACTATAATAGCAATTAACGGGTCATGATAATAGGACTTCACGGCAATAAGGTAACTTAGGCAATAATAATCAGCCAGTAATCTGGATAGCATGACACTTATGAAAAACACTTTGTGTCCAATAATAAAACAAGCAATGTAATCACCCCGCAATTGATAACATAATACTAGGAAAAAGGGGGCATATGAACTCACAAATTATTAAAGTAATTGTACTGTAGTAAAATCTACAAGGTTTGTAAATGAGCATGTATTCCCTCGCGTGTTATAAAACATTGAAAAGATAGAAATGCGAGACATGACTCACCTCGATGAATTGGAAATCAACAAGTATTCACAATAGAAAAATGCTGCACAAGGAATCCGAGAGGCAACTAATCAATATAGGTCGTAAAGTACCGAGTTACTTGTATATAATCTTATAGTTGTTTACATCGTACAATCGTTCGGGCTATCATAATCTAAAAGGCATGAACATACGCTTCGAGGAGATAGGAACCCGTTTAAATCGTAAATCCAACAACTCCTCGATACGCGCATCCGAATAGGCCACATATTAAACTCCCATATAATATAGTACATGAAAACCTCATATATTTCAAGTGATAGTCAATTCACCAACTAATGTTTTTGGTAAAAATTACGTTTAATATTCAAAACGTTTAAAATTAGTCGTTTTAGAGTCAAACTATGCATAACTTTTGCGTTTTTAGCCGATTGACGATTCTTTGCCCACTTATTCGGTATTAGGCCGAGTTATCAAATTTTGGACATTTTCATATTTTGACCCACTGGTGGAACAGTACCTTTTACGTCACAATCAGCGTGACTTTTAATTTAAATCGTGTATCGTCTGTCGTAAAACCGCTAAATTTCGTATTTTATTCGTATAGCTCCGTTTTAACGCTCATTCGCGGACGTTCTCGTTAGCAAGTTTCTATAATTTTTAGAGGTTTAAAAAAATATATTTCTGTCATGAATGTTCTATTTATAAAAATATTTTTTATAAAAGTATTATTCGTCAACTTGCGAACATCAAAACACGTTCGTATTAATTTGAAAAATTACGATTCTATAATCATTTTTGTAATCCAAAAATATGTATTATTTTGTAAAAATATCAACACTTGTTAGTTTTAAATACAATTTTGTATAAAATGTATTTATAAAAATATCTTTATACGACTCCGTTTAATAGCGTAAAACTTGTTTTTAGCAATAACCTTTTTCGTATGAATTGGTTTTTTCGAGTTTTTCTTAACCTTTTCGGATCGTCGTGAAATGTTGTATACTTATAAAATATAAAAATAAGTAAATTTTAAGACACTTGGTGACAGAATGTTTTAGACTAACATTCATAAGTCCCCATTTTTGACCTAGTGTTTAGTATTAACCACTTTAGACTTATTAAGCTTAATTAAGAATGTAAAATACATAAGATCCATTTATAACTTCAATAACTAACCATACAACATGTGAGTATAAGTTCATTAAACTATATTTACAAGAAAAATTCCAATTTACAATTAAACATGTCCTAATGGTGATTTCACTATATAAATATCACATATGCATATAATCATATAAATGAAAAGTTAAAGGCTTAAGATAACCTTAATGAGATTATGTAGGATGATGAAAATAAGTGCTAAACCCTTGTTTAGACTTTAAAACCCTAGCTTTCCATTTTAAAACCCTAGTTTCACTTTTCTTGATTAACACTTAAAAAGCTAGCCAATACTGGAAAGTACCTAGAATGCCTTAGATGTAGTGTATAGGAGTAATGGTGTAGAAAATTGCCTATTGATTTATTTAATTGAGGGTGTTATGATCTGGCTTCGAAATAAAGAAAAGGGAAAGATATTTGTTGTGATTTTGGTTAAGTATTTTTGCTTGTATATCCTTTTCTACTAAAAGATACATGTATATGATGGTGCAAGTCTAGTCAAGGAGACAAGGTAAGGTCTAAAGGATGGTCTTGGTCATGGTCTAAGTCAAAGAGACAAGGCATGGCTAGTATTAATGAGAAGGCATGGTGTGGTTTAAATGAGGTATGGATGTACATTTGACCAAAGTGGATTTTCTTGATATATCTTTGTATCATTGCAAGAATTTCGGCAATAAGAAGATGTAGGTGATGATGTTTAGTAATTTTTATGTATTGGGTATAAATGTGGGTATTTGTTGAAGCGTAGAAAAGTTTTGGTGGTTCCGGGAGTGCCTAAACGCAATTTATCGCGAAACGTATACACTTTACGTATCCGATAAAAATAAAATGAACAAAGTTAATAATTATCCTCAAAATAATTACTTAACCCTTGTTTGATGTAAACATTTAATTGTTTGATGCCCGTTTACATTGAATGCTAATTTTTAGCTTACGCGATTTAGCTTATCGATTAAAATTAAAAGCGAACGCGTACGAGAAAATAAAATAAATAGTGAATTTAAATAGCGTCGTAAATGACCTGAAAATATGAAATGTTACAGTCTCCTCCGGTTAAAAGAGCCTTGTCCTCAAGGCTCAAGTTGCGGCACTTGAGGAAGGTACGGGTTCGGAGAAAAAGATGCGGATATTTCTTCCGGAATAATGTTGATGAAGAGGTGTAGATAATTATTATTATTATTACTATTATTAAATTTTTTTATTTTTTATTTTTTATTTTTTAATATGAACAGTGCCCCCAACGGTCGGTGAACAGTAACCCCCAACGGTTACTTTTCCCCTTTTTATAAAAATTTTCTCCTCCATTTCTCCATACAACACTTAATCTTTCACTTACATTTTCTCTTATCCAATCCTTAAAAATGTTGCACATTATCACGATCTTGGCGATGGCGACCGCGATAGCACTCGGCATTTATCTTGCCTACTTCCCATACGAAGAAGGATTTCAGTATTTGGCAATGGTTCTAGCGGTTCTCGTGCAGGTCATTATCCTTGCTATTGGCGTGGATCTATGCTTGAAGGACTAGATACTATGGTTAGGGGAGGGTTGAAATAAAAACTTGTATTTCTTTTATGTCCTTATGTAATCTCTAAGATAATAAACGGATGTTGTGGCAATAAATCTTTTTATTATTATTATTATTATTATTATTATTATTTTTATTTTTTTGCCTTTCGATAATTTCATTGCCACGCTTGGTAACTTGTTTGTATTTCCCTTCTAAATTTGATTTAACTTGGGTGTTTCAAGATTTGTGATGTTGGTTTAATATTTATTGTTGCGACCAAGGCTCGGCTCCTAGTGGGCTTATTTGTTCCCTTTAGCTTAACGTGTCAGTTATAACATTCTCCTCTCTAGGTGACGGATTTCATACCTATGATGGCATTACCAATACTAAGTTCTATGGCATTGTGTCAATGTTGAATAGGTGATTTAGTAATTTCCCTAATGGCGAGCAAATTTGATAGCGAATTGTCCTAAGGCGACTAGCGATGTGTCTTGGCTTCGTGGCTTAGGATTTGGTATAAAATGACGTCGGCTTTATAGTAAGGTGGAGTAAAGGTCTGCTTAGTTGTTATGGTTACTAATTCAATTTCCTAAAGTAAACGCGTCTTATGAATACGTACACAAAACTTGATATAATTAAAAGGTGTTTCTTGATAAGAAGTTTTAAGATGACTACTCTCAGCATGGGCATGGTTCTTCCTGAATTATACATAGGTGATCAAGTTATGTATATTTGAGGACTAACGATGCAATGCTCATTTTGTCAAAATAGTGTTATGTTTTCATGAGATTTGAGAGAGTAATTGAGAAAGTACGGGATAATCGAAGTGATCAATATTTATATAACTGACTAATATAAGGTAAATAGTAAGGCGTCATACGATAGACGTAAGAAAGCGAAATCATAAGCAAGTATTAAATACTCATTATCCATGTAATAGTAGTAGGGATGCAAAAGAGAGCATATAAGTTACCTGGGAGCAAGCGCGCACGGATATCGGATAAAACAAGGAAAGACTCTATATTTTGAAAAACATGGTCATAGTCTAGGTTTTGAAAACGACCTAGTTCTCTATGACTTCAGCTCTGATACCATCTGTAACACCCCCAAAAATCAGGACAACGCAGCGGAATGGTAACATTGGGGTGCTACTTCAGGGCACAAAACACAAGTCACGGAAAACGACCTCAAAAGAGACGTTTAAATAAATTTCACATTCGTTATATTAAAATCAGAGTTTACAAATTATTTAATGGTACTCAAATTATTAAGCGTTCAAAAATATATCCGCGCGACTCGAATGCTCCCAATGCTCCACTAGCAAATAATAACCTGAGAAAAACATGCAAAAACGGTCAACATAAAGTTGGTGAATTCATAGGTTTAGATAAAAATAGTATTGAAATAATTTAAGAAATATTTCAGAAGAAAAGTAGCGTTACAGTATTTCAAAGTGTTATTTCCGAAATCCAAGTAGTGATTCAGTAAATCAAGTAATGTTTAGTAGTGGACCACAAGATCGAAGTAAATGGTGGACTAAGTACGTATTCCGAAGTCCAAAATAGGTAAGGTAGACAAGAGAAACACATTCATCATGTCCAACACTTGTATTATTGCACTAAGCTCATGACCTCGAAGCTGTATTCGTAATTATAAGGGAATTGCACCAGAGTTCGTAATTATAACGGATTTGCACCAGTAATCGTATTTGCACCAGTAATCGTAATTATAATGGATTTGCACCAGTAATCGTATTTGCACCAGTAATCGTAATTATAATGGATTTGCACCAGTAATTGTGGCTCTTAGGCAATAGCATTCATGCAATAATCTGGATAGCATACAATTTTGAAAACACTTGTGTCCAAAGTAAAACAAGCAATGTAATTCACCCCGTAGAGTTTGTAAAACAATTAAGTGGACGAAAGGGGGCTATGAACTCATAAAGTATTGAAAGGTAATTGTACTGTAGTAAAATATACAAGTTTGTAAACGAGCATGTATTCCCCTCGCGGGTTTATAAAACATTACAGGGGTTTAGAGATGTTGGGTACAGGTATTAGTATACATTGGGTAGATCAAGGCTGAGGCAAGTTCCAGAGATAGCACCTATGACCGTAGGAGAGGTCAATACTAGGGTCACAGAGCTTGCTGAGCTCCATGAGCATGATACACATGACTTGTATGCCTTACTAGAGGATGCTCAGGATAGTAGGTCTCGTATATCACAACGAGTCAATATGGACTCGCAGCGGGTTGACTTACTTATGGGGGATAGGATGACTCTCTAGGAGACAATATGGATGGTGTGGAGGAATGAGGCCTATGCTTCTGAGAGGCTTGGGTTATCGATAGGACTGAGTAGGCGAGGTATAGATATTGATATTCCGTGTCAATATTTATATTCACAGTCATTGTCTCTCATTGTATCTTTGGATTTATTCAAAGGACTATAAGTCATTCAAGGCTCATTCAGATCCTGTTAATAAGGACCTACACTCGCTTTCAGATGCAGCAGGCTAAGATAGCAGCGCTTCGAGAGACTGACCATAGGCGTCAGGCACAAATGGTAGAGACTCTCTGTATGATGAGAGACATGAGGCAAGAGATGGGCGACATGCAGACCGAGTTGCTAGCACTACGAGGAAATCGAAGAGCTAGACAACCAGCACCAGATGCTAGGATTCTGGATCACCAGGATGCTTCAGGGGATGCGAATAGTCACGTCTAGTAATTTATGTTATCTTATCTTGCTAGGTCATTGTACAGGCATGTTAAGTATTAGGGGTTTTTCCCCGCTAGCATAGCCTTAGATCTTTTGTATTGTATTTTGTGTAATCAGACAACTATTTCATGTAAAATTTTCAAAGTTATGAATGAAATAGACGTGTTATGTTGTACTATATACTTCTCTTGTGTTGTCATCTCATCTATACATTATTATATTCTGTCATAATTATGACCTCACGTTTTATCTCTTGTGTTGTAGACGAATCATGGCACCTGCGAAAAGATGAGGACCGAATACTACTCCTAACAACACCAACCCAAACAACATGACTCCAGAATCCATCCAAGCTATGATTGATCAAGCCCTTCTGTGAAACTCCACTAATGGAGATGGAAGCCACAGTTCACATGGGGATAACCGAAGGAATGTGCAAACTGCGCACCCTTATTTTTTACCCTGACTTCATGAAGTGTCAACCTTTAAACTTCAAGAGGACTAAAGGCATGGTCGGTTTGACTCGGTGGATTCAAAAGATGGAGTCAGTTTTCAATATCAGTGGTTGTGCTATTGAGAATCAGGTGAAGTTTGCCACCTGCACTTTGTTAGGTGCTGCTTTAACTAGGTGGAATGGTCAAATAAGAACCTTAGGTCCTGAGGCATATGCAATGACTTGGGAAGTACTCAAGAAAAAGATGACGGACAAGTATTGTCCGCAGGGTGAAATCAAGAAATTAGAAATCGAGCTGTGGAACCTAAAGGTCAAAGGGAACGATGTTCCAGCATACACTGAACGTTTCCAAGAGCTAGCCCTGATATGTACCAAGTTTGTTGCTAATGAAACCGAAAAGGTTGACAAGTACATCAGCGGACTTCCTGACAACATTTATGGGAACGTCAAATCTTCTAGACCCAAGATGTTGGATGAGACTATTGAGTTGGCCAACGATTTGATGGATCAGAAACTCCGCACCTACGCAAAAAGGCAGTCTGATAACAAAAGGAAGGCTGATGATTCATCCAAAAACAACCATGGTCACCAACAACAACCCTTCAAGAGGCAGAATGTTGCCAAAGTCTACAATATGGGGATACGAAAAGAAGCCTTATGGGGGATCTTTGCCCAAGTGCACCAAGTGCCATCTTCACCACAATGGTCCGTGCACCCAGAAGTGCCACGCACCCAGAAGTGCCGCAAGTGCAACAAGGTAAGGCACTTTGCCCACGATTGTAGGAGTACTGGCAACACAAACATTGCTAATACTTAGAAGGTCAATGGGGCAGCTCCCAAGGGGAATGGTTGTTTTGAGTGTGGAGCACTAGGGCATTTCAAGAGAGATTGCCCTAAGTTGAAAAATAAGAATGGAGGGAATGGGAATGCACAAGGCTGGGTTTATGCAGTTGGGAATGCAGAAAAGAGAGGAAATGCATCGGGAAACCCTGATGCCAATGTCGTCACGGGTACGTTCCTCTTAAATAACCACTATGCATCTATCTTATTCGACACTGGTGCCGATAGAAGCTTTATATCCACTGCATTTAGTTCCTTGATTAACATCGCCCCAACTCTATTAGAAAATTGTTATGATGTCGAATTAGCTGATGGGAAATTAGTCAGGATAGACACTATTATACGAGGTTGCACTTTAAATTTCTTAGACCATCCGTTCAACATAGATCTAATGCCCGTAGAACTGGGTAGTTTCGATGTCATTATCGGAATGGACTGGTTAAGAAGATGTCACGCCGTGATCGTGTGTGATGAGAAACTTGTTCAAGTTCCCTATGGGAATGAAACTTTGACTTTTTGTGGCAACGAAAGTAGCAACGGGAGAGAATCCCGGTTGACAGTTATCTCATGTTCAAAAGCTCAAGAGTACATGGCAAAAGGATGCCAGGTCTTTTTGGCGCAGATATCCGCCAAGAAAGAGGAGGACAAGTCGGAAGGAAAACAAATAAAGGACGTACCAATCGTCTGAGATTTTCCTGAAGTATTTCCTGAGGACTTGCCAGGTCTTCCTCCGGCTCGACCAGTGGAATTCCAAATCGACTTAATTCCAGGAGCCGCGCCCGTAGCTCGAGCACCGTATCGATTGGCTCCATCCGAAATGAAGGAATTATCAGAACAATTACAAGAGCTTTCCGACAAAGGATTCATAAGGCCTAGTTCCTCACCTTGGGGAGCCCCGGTCTTGTTTGTCAAAAAGAAGGATGGGTCATTCAGAATGTGCATTGACTACCGAGAGCTGAATAAGCTGACAGTAAAGAATCGTTATCCACTCCCAAGGATTGACGATTTGTTTGATCAACTTCAAGGATCCAGCATCTATTCGAAGATAGATCTGAGATCAGGATATCACCAGCTTAGAGTACGAGAGCAAGACATTCCAAAGACGGCATTCCGAACTCGGTATGGCCATTACGAGTTCCAGGTTATGCCATTCGGACTGACAAACGCACCTGCGGTATTCATGGACCTCATGAACCGAGTGTGCAAGCCTTACTTGGATAAGTTCGTAATTGTCTTCATTGATGACATACTGATTTATTCGAAGGACGAGAAAGAGCACGAAGAACATCTTAAGGCAATTTTGGAATTGCTTAAGAAGGAGCAGTTGTATGCTAAGTTTTCCCCGGTCATGTCATTGATAGCTGAGGCATACATGTAGATCCAGACAAGATAGAGTCTATAAAGGATTGGGCATCTCCTAAGACACCTACGGAAATCCGCCAATTCTTAGGCCTTGCCGGTTACTACCGGAGATTTATCAAAGGATTCTCGAAGATCGCTAAGTCAATGACAAAGCTTACTCAGAAAGGAATTAAGTTCGACTGGGGCGAGAAGGAAGAAAACGCTTTTCAGTTAATAAAGCAGAAGTTGTGCAGTGCGCCAATTCTGGCTTTACCTGAAGGAAGCGAAGACTTTGTGGTCTATTGCGATGCATCACACAAGGGTTTAGGAGCTGTGTTAATGCAGAGGGAGAAGGTGATTGCCTATGCCTCCCGACAGTTAAAAGTTCATGAGAAAAACTACACCACTCATGATTTGGAACTCGGTTCGGTAGTATTTGCTCTAAAGATATGGAGACACTATCTATACGGAACCAGATGCACCGTGTTCACCGACCACAAAAGCCTACAACACATTCTTGACCAGAAAGAGCTTAATATGAAGCAATGACGCTGGCTAGAGTTGCTAAGTGATTACGATTGTGACATTCATTATCACCCGGGCAAAGCAAACGTTGTGGCAGATGCTTTGAGTCATAAGGAACAGGATGAGCCATTACGGGTTTGAGCTTTAGTTATGACTATTAGCTTGGATCTTCCCAAACAAATACTAGCAGCACAGATCGAAGCCTTGAAACCAGAAAATCTAAAAAAAGAAGATGTAGGCGGTATGATCAGAACTGATATACGTAAGTAAAGGTTGGAACCACGTGCCGATGGAACTTTATGTTTAAACGGCAGAAGTTGGTTACCTTGCTATGGCAACTTGAGATCCGTGATCATGTACGAATCTCACAAGTCAAAGTACTCTATCCATCCAGGTTCTGAAAAGATGTACCAGGACATGAAAAAGTTGTATTGGTGGCCTAACATGAAAGCTGACATCGCCACATATGTTAGCAAGTGCTTGACATGTGCTAAGGTCAAGGCCGAACATCAAAGGCCATCTGGATTACTGGTACAACCTGCGATACCCGAGTGGAAATAGGATAACATCATGATGGATTTTGTCACGAAACTTCCTAAGTCGTCACAAGGTTTAGACACCATCTGGGTGATTGTGGATCGGCTTACGAAATCTGCTCACTTTTTGCCAATAAAGGAGACTGGCCCTTTGGATAAATTGGCAAAGTTGTACTTAGACAGAATAGTGACGAGACACAGAACGCCTGTTTCAATCATTTGTGATCGTGATGGGAAATTCACGTCAAATTTCTGGAGAACATTTCAGAAAGCTTTGGGTACAAGTCTAGATATGAGTACGGCATACCATCCACAAATAGACGGACAGAGTGAGAGGACTATCTAGACTCTCGAGGACATGCTACGTGCTTGCGGTATCGACTTTGGAAAGGGTTGGGCTAAGCATTTACCATTGGTCAAATTCTCGTATAACAACAGCTGTCATGCTAGCATAAAGGCCGCACCGTATGAGGCGCTTTATGGCCGAAAGTGCCGATCACCGGTGTGCTACGCAGAAGTTGGCGAGGCTCAACTTACTGGTCCCGAAATGATCCAGGAAACCACGGAGAAGATCGTCCTGATCAAGCAAAGAATTCAAGCTGCTCAGGATTGACAAAAGAGCTACGCTGATTTGAAGCGTAATCCGATGGAATTCAAAGTTGGGGATATGGCCATGCTCAAGGTCTCGCCTTGGAAAGGGGTCATGCAATTCATTAAGCGGGGAAAGTTGAACCCGAGGTATGTCGGACCTTTCAAGGTGTTAGCCAAGGTTAGGGATGTTGCCTACACGCTGGAACTTACCCAAGAATTGAGTAGAGTTCATCATAGTTTCCATGTGTCTAATTTGAAGAAATGTTACGCTGACGAACCGTTAGCTATGCCGTTGGAAGGAGTTCACATTGATGATACGCTCTAGTTTGTGGAAGAGCCCGTTGAAATTATGGAACGGGAAATCAAACAATTGAAGCGAAGCCAGATACCATTGGTTAAGGTTTGCTGGAACTCTAGGCAGGGCCCTGAGTTCACCTGGGAATGTGAGCATTCGTTCAAAAAGAAATACTTACATCTCTTCATAAACCAGGCTTCGTCATCTACTACAAGGTCTTAAGCTTTGAGGACAAATCTCTTTTAACGGGTGGAGACTGTAACATTTCTCATTTTCATGACATTATACGACTCTATTAATGATCACAATTTATTTTAGTCCGATACGCGTTTACTTTTATTTTTGACTTTTAAGCTAAATCGCATAGACTAGAAATAATCATTTAATGCAAACGGTCTCCATATAAAATAAAGGTTTTCGTCAAGCAAGTGTCAAGTAATTATTAGGAAGATAATTATTGTAATTGCTCATTTTATTTTTATTGGTCACGTAAATGGCTTACGTTTCGCAATAAAATACACTTAGACACACCACAGAAATACCTAGACTTACCTAGACTTAAACCAATACCCACTTTTAATGCCTAAACACAAAATTTAATCAAATCTTATGTTAATACCCAAAGTTAGCCGAGTATGGGTAGGAAAACCCATAAGAAAAATCGTCCTTGGTGTTTACTAGCTAAATAAATCTCCTAAAGATCCTCACAAGTACTTGTACATTCTAGTTCTCATTAATACTTGTCCTAATGGTCTCCTACTAGTCTTTTACACATTGGTTAAGAACCATTTTTCCTCTTGATTCCTTTTGTGCCGCGGTTAACCAAGAACAAACCACAAATCCTTGGGATTTCCTAAATCTAGCTAGAACTTGTACACTATGCAAGTAATTAAAGAGTGTACTTAGGAGTATTACAAATACCATGGGTAATTAACTAGAAAACCTCTAAACCACCAAGTTAGGGCTCGTATGGTTTGGTTAAGGACCAAGGAAAGCTAACTAGTCACTAAGTCTATAAATACCCATATACATTTGACACTTGAACACTTCTAAAACTCTAAAACCACTATCACTAAGCTAAACCTTTCTCAATTATCCTCACACCTTCGAATCTCACGCAACCAAGCCCATACACAAGCCACATTTCCCTCTAAGTGTTCAAGAGATACTAAATACTCGTGTAAGAGCCTAAGGATTTGGGTTTACAAGCTTTGGAGCTTAAAGTATACACGGTTGGGTGTATACGACTTGGGTTTACTTCGCAATCCACGTACTAATAACCTTAGGACCCTTGTAAGTCACAACTAAGCCTTTATGCCATTTTTCACTTCTTTACTTTCATAATATAGCCAATATGTCGCGTAACTCTGAGTTGTATAACATATGAGAACGTGAACATGCATGGTTCGACCCATGCATGGTTCACGCCCCAATCTTAAACATATACTATGCCTTGTGTGGTGCTAACATGAAAGAACCACGGTCTAATATCGAGCAAGAGCTTAAAAGTTTCATAGAAACCTACAAATATGAGCCAAGGTGTTCATGAGGTCGTTCTTGATAAAAACACGAATCCTATACGTAAACTTTCAATGTAAACGAAACCTTTGGCTTAAGGAACCCGTAAAATAGCTTATTAATCGAATGAATGTAATAAGTTATAGTTAAGAAGTGTAAAATGAGACGGTTAAAAATCCTAAGAACGAACTAGTGAACCAAGGGAGCTTGCGGGTTACTTGGGGGCTTGGCAGCCCAGTGCGAGAGCCCAACATCCCATTTCCTTTGAATTTTTAGCTTAATGATAAGCACTCCAAGCTTATTTAGAGGTCTATAAGGCTTATTTGATTCACATGGATCTTGTCATGTCGTGACAAGCCCCAACCGAACCCTTAATGGACTCACTAGCATATTAACGAGCCCTATTCGAGTGATAAGCTCACAATAAGCTCAAAGCAGCTTATTGATGAACTATCATAAGCTAGATGGAGTTAATGGACCCATATATAGTTAACAGACCTTAATGGATCAAATCGAAACCTTTAAAATCCATTCGGACCCTTAATGGACCCAACAGCCCATTAACGAGAGCTTATTAGCTTATTTGGATAAGCTAGACCAAAAACAGATTTAATAAGCTTAAAAAAGGTAGAAAATAAGCTAGGAATGCTAAGTGGACCTTTGTATTCAATTCGGGTTGAGATATTGGGCTCACGAGCCCAATAAGCTCGAAAAAGGCCAAAATAAGCTCTCCCGAGCTTATTTTCAACTTAACCGACTTGAATAAGCTTAATGGAGGCATTTGTGCTTTTTAAAACCTAAATGGACCTTTAGAACACTTAATGGACTTTAATGGGCCCAATAAGGCCCATTAAGCCAAAATAAGCTCGTTAAAGCTTATTTATAAGCTAGGGCAGCTTATATGGCTTATTTGGACTTAATTAAACATAATGCCACTTGTTGGGATTTAATTGGAGTAAAAATGCAATCTTTACAAAGTCGGAGGACTAAAAGTGCCAATTTATAAACTTAAGGGTCAAAACAGTCATTTACTAAATTTAACAAGTCCATGGACTGTTTCTGTCAATTCTGGAAACTAGGGGGCTGTTTCAAACCTATAAGGACCTAAAGTGTAACTTTGTAAAGTTAAAAGACTAAAAGTGTAATTATAAGCGCGAGTGTTATAAATCAATCTATTTGGGATTGACATCCCCGTTTGGGTAAGTAGCGCTCACTGTGCCGGTTTGCCGGACAACAAACGTATACCATGTCGGATTTGGGATGTTTCAGGTTAGAACATCATTCACAGGTAATGTTGGCAATTTATTGCCTTCATACATGTCGAGCTTCAGTGTCATGAGCTTAGGTAGACGTAATTACTTTTTATGATGTTTGCATTTGTTGCTTAATCATACACTTAGAAATCTTGCGGTCCTACTGTTGATTTACATAAGCATGTTTTCTCAGGTCAATAAGGCACGGGGTGCTCAGATACATTGGGGGTCACTCTTTGGAAAGAGTTAGTTCTAAAGATTTGGGCGTATTACATTTTGGGAACATTTGTTATAAACCGAAATCTTTACTTATATTGTCGAACTATTTGAAGCCATGAGCTTATGTAATGAACAAGTATTTTGTTAATCCGATGTATCTTTTTAAAAACGACACGTTAGTGGTCGTTCTTGTACCTTGTGCTATTGATCTATGAAGTAACGCCCTCGGATATTCAACATTCCGCTGCTACCCAGATTTGAGGGTGTTACAGGTCGGGTCGGGTCGGGTCGGGTCGTGTCAGGATAGGGTTCAAGGGTTTTGAGGATTTTGTGACGGAGGTGATTATGGCGTTTTTTAACATGATAGGTAGGACGATGGGAGGGAGGATGATGTAATGGTTGATTTTCCTGTGATGATTCATAAAAATGATGGATGGAGGTGAGAAGAACCTTCAATTTGTGGGTGTGAGTAGAAATGTCTGGAAGATGGTAGGTTGATAACACATATGATGAGGAGGTGGACTGATATACATATGATGGAACGAAAGTGGGCCTTGGGCTGCTGTGTTTGTTGGACTAAAATGAGCCTTGTACTGTAGCTACTGTACAACGGCTTTTAGTATATAGAACAATTGTGATTCGGTATTCACCCTTTGGGGATGTGGAGTCTTTGAAGCTTGCGTTTGTGAAACTTCATGACATGATGATGTTTGGCAGTCGATTTTAGTAGTGAGTTCAATCAATTGGAATTATCAGGGATGTGAAAGCCTATTTAAGTGCTCAATCAAATAACTTGTGTTTAATGACACCTTATGATGTGTAAGAAGTCTCTCAACTAAATGGTTATGATTCCAGCTTCTACTTAAGACACGTCATAATGATTTGTAAGATATATATTTGAAATGGGAGGTTATTTGTATACACAATTTTTTTGCAATCCACCACTAAATATACATCTGTGTGTTGTACTATGTGCATCAGCAGGTGTACTTTAGTGGTAGATGGAAAAAAAGGGTACAAATCACATCCCATTTGAAATAGTTAGATGTCGTTATAAAAACTTACTTGCTCAATAACTCACCTGATACAAGTTTATAATTTGCATAAATCATACATTCTCATGCTGAAATTGTGTTAGTTTTCTATGATTGATTTTAACATTATTTGGTAGTTAATCTACGGACTTTTTTCATATTTATGTTCTAAACTTCTAATTGATTGAAACGAGCGATACGGCTGTTGCGCGTGTCGGCGGAGCATTTTGAAATGTATATATTCGTCCCCAAAATTTTGTTCAGTAACATCATTGTCGCTGATCATCTTATATATCTCTACATTATATATAACATGAGACATTTGAACAGTTTATGCCACATCATAATGCCATGTCATCATGCATGTCTATGTCATTACTATATTTTTTATTTTTTTGGTTAAATTCATTTTTTAGTTTTTTTTTGTAAAATTCATTTTTTTTATTTTTTTGGTTAAATTTGTTTTTTAGTTTTTTTTGTAAAATTCGTTTTTCCAAAAAATTTGTAGCCTACAAGATTTGAACTTGAGTTGTTTATTAACAAACCACTCAACCACTAGACTAGATGATTTTTTTGATTATATCTTGCAACTTAAAATATACAAGGTAATGCAAAAGATAATTACTTTTATTCTAAAATTCGGTATATATTTTAAATATTCTTTTTAGATATATACATCACAAAGAAAACGCAGCATTGCTTTAAAAAATCGATTTCTATTATGGTAGCTAATATCAATCCCTAAATATATCAACAACAAAAAAGAAATGACAATTTTTCTCTCAAAACCCTAAAACTATTTTTTTTGTTTTTGTGTGTGCATATGGTTTATTTTTTTGCAGGTTGCTCATCTTCAAAAGGTAATGAAACTGTTTTTCTTTCAAAAACCTAATGAAACTGTGTTATTTTTTTGATTTTATGATATCGAAACATTAGGCTGCATTGATGACCTTTTTCTATTGGAAGAAGAATCAGGTAATTTTCTTAATGCAGCTATGATAGCGAGGTCATGGGGTGATCTTTCAAAAGAGGCTAATCTTTTAGAGAAGGCTGGAGAGTTTCAGGAAGTAGCGATGTGTTTAATTTGGTATGTTTTATTTAGAGTGGCATGGGGAGATGGAAACAGAGGTTGGCCGTTGAAGCAGTTTGATCAGATGGAGGAAATTTGTAACAAAGTAAAGTCGCTTGCAAAAAGGATTTCAAAAGGTTTCTATGAATTTGTTTGTAGTGAGCTTAAAGCAATCACTACAGAATATTACCCAAAACAGTACACATGGTTTATTTTATGTTCTAATAGTTGTTTATTGCAAATTGTAGTTGTAGTTCTATTTTATTTGAAGTATCACAACTGAGTTTCGTATCTTTCTTTATATATTGCAGAAGAGAATTTACAAGGAAGTTGACAACAACAGACTTTGTGCCTCTAAGCGACCAACAGGTCGTTTAGAAAACAAATCCAAACACTTTAATGCTTCGCAGCAGGGTGTATGATTTGGATGGTTGTGGCCAAGGTCCTTCCTGGTGCATTTAAGGTACCTAACTAAATAACTTTATCATTGATTTTGAGTTAAAGCGTTGATTGATATATTTAAATAAAGAACACATAAAACTCTTTGATTGCTTCTTTGCATGTTAATATTATTATGCAACTTTAGATAACAGTTCATTTGGGAAAAATTCATGAAATTGCCAGCTCCCATGTTTCTTGCCGTGTGTTGCAGGTTAATAATGAATATTCATTATGTTTAGTTTTTTTGACGTGTTTTTCTTTTACACATGTACTAATATGACCTTCTTTCTGCTTTAGACTTATGCAAAGTATTGTTCACAAGACGAAAGAAATGCTGTTAATCAGAAGTTGAAGCCACATTTTCTCACCCTAGCTTGTAGCACTTACGCAGTGTATCTCATTACAAAGATGTTGGATAATGGTTCGTATTAGACTTTATAGTGTTCTTTTAAAATTTCTATTAGTTGAAATAGGGTATGTTGATTATTGTACTATACCCTCACTTTTGCAGCCTCGAAGGAACAAGTGGCGGAATTCATATCTTCTCTCCATGGACATAATGTTGCTTTTCTTCTCTGACATATGGTTGGTTCAGTTGGTATGACACTTCATATTCATTTGACATTAGTCTTTTATTTTGTCATTTATCTATTGATCCTTTACACTCTTTTCTTAGTTCCTCATTAAAGATTATCAAACTACTGTTCTTCAATTATCTTTGTATCTTACATCCCACTGTTTCTGCTTTGTGGATATGTTGTTTTGAAGACGATATCGTTTTGTTTTTTTCTTTTGTAGTTGTTGAACATGCTTATCAACTGGGAAATGCCACTTAAAAGCAATCTCTTTTAATGGAACTGTATTCTACTGAGCTTCAGTTGTTTAAGAATTTAGGCCAACTGAAAGAGCGCAGGTAATCTTTTGTTACATGTATGGTAGTTACTTTGTTTTACAAACACATATGTCTCATAAATGTCTTTTGTATTAACAGATTGGTAGATATTATCGCAAAGCTGAATAGCAGTAGTGAGGCATATGTTAGCTGTGTTGCAACCGATTTTAGAAAAAGGAATAATCGATCACTCCTTCTTACACAAGGCAATTGTGGAGTACTTAACAATTGCTGATAAGGTATTTAAGGTTTTGATTTTCGTTATTTCCTTTTGTTTCGTTAGTCGTGTTTCTAAAACTAAGTGTATGGATAGACCTCTGCAGCAGACGTTATTCAACATGTATCGAGTGCACTTCTTATTCGGATGATCCATACAAAAGATAGGTCAAAGATTGGGATTCTTTGCATTAAGCATGGCAGTGCCCAAGTCTGCAAAAGTGTTTCCCATTCTTTTATATTTCATGCTTATAAGTATCAGTTGTAAATATCTAGCTATATATATTTGCAAGAGAGATAAAAATATAAAAGGAATGAAGGATAACATCAGTAAAATAGCTTTAGATAGATTTGGCAGTATGGTAAGTATGAACAATCTTCTTTAAGCCCTCTGTCGAGGTCACGGAATTGATTTGAGTGAGATAAAAAATTAGAATATTTTGTCTCTTGCTAATTTTTTTTCTTGTACTAGGTGCTTGCGTGTATTCTCTCTATTGTTAATGACATACTGTTAGTAAAGAAGGCCATCCTCCGTGAACTCCAAACGGTGCTAAAGGAGCTGATTTTAAATAAGGTAATTTTTTCACGCCTTGTAATAAAACTTCGTCTAGATAAATTTTTATGTTATATAGTTTATTCCTAAATTTAAATGAAGGTAATGTTACTAATTGTGAATTTTAATGTAATTTTAGAATGGAAGACGCCCTTTGTTGCAGCTTCTTCATACCAATTGCTCACGTTATCTTATCCAGATGTTTTGTCTTTGTTAGATTCATCTGTACCTCCTTTAGTAGCAACAATAGTTTTTTGTTAGACACCCTTTATTTTTGTAAAAGAACGTGTTGTGGCTTTTCAGAGTTTCATAACTCCTCTCTTGCATAAACTGAAGCTAACTCTTCAGATGCTGAAGGTGATGAGGACATGAATGATGCAAATGAAACTTTAAAATCAGCAGCGGGTGGGAAAAAAGATCTTGCATTAAGAAGAAGAGAGTTGTTGGTTGATAGTGGACTTGCTGAGGTACCGATTGTAAATTATGTGGTATTTTGGGGTTAAATATGCAGTTTTGTACGAGCTGCAACACTACTGCTTATTTAAGGATAAACAAACATTTAATTATTTGCCCATTCAATTAATATAATATGAGATGAGATATTGTCACTCCCATTTCTCAAAATGTCGTATTTTTTACCAAACAACCCCTTAATTTGTCTCCATCAATAATAGCAGATGTCATCAAGATAAGGATGTTAGGGCTGTTGGGAATAATGTATTCCGTAGCCCAATATCTCATATCCAGAAACAACAGTACATGTCACGGTTGAAATACATCTAGGGTATTTAGACGAGAAAAAAAGAAAATTAAAGAAACAAAACTATGGTTAAAAAATTAAATGTTTTTGGCAATTTCGGAATTCCAAGTTAAGTAAAGTTGATATTTTCTCTTTTTTTGCTACTTGTTTAAATTGTATTACTAAGATTTTGGGAGATTTCCACTTTGTAAGAACTGGGGAAAATTGTAATAATATGACAAGATTGTTCATGGTTGCCCAAGTGATTTAACTATGTAGTAGTGTTTTAGTTAAAAATGATTTTGAAGGGGAAGCTTGTGGAATCATTTTGATCTTGACCACGAGGGATGAGGGCCTCGTAAAGCAGACGCGTGAGGCCGTGAACCTCCATTACGCAATAGACTAAGACGTAAGTTAAGGTTGTGTCGTTGAGATGACGAGCCATGTTGTAGGTTTTTTTGAATTTCAAATTTCGATAAGAATAGAAAAAAAATCGATATGCAAGAATAGTTTTTTAACTTTATTCATTAAGTCACGACACTTTTTGTAAGCCGGATATAAAATTTTATAAATATTTTCATATTTTGTGACACATATAGTCGCGTCTTAGAAAAGTCATAATTCGCCATGCTTCTAAGTGTGAGGCTTGACGATGACACCGGCCTCGTCTTAACGCTATTTATAAACTTCTCTCAAACTTCAACAATGACTATCATTCAACCTCTCAATTTTATTTAATTATCTTTTTAGTCCTGTTTCATTAATTATTGTTAATGTTTTCTTTTCATGTTGTAATAAATTAAATTGCTTACTTTAAAATATGTTAAGGAATTTAAATTAAGTTTTTCAATTGGGCTTGAGCACATTATCAACTTAGTACCGATACTCGTACCGAATTTGGTGGTACACGTATTTTGCCCGAGCAGGAAGGGTGTTATGTATACTGGTACCGTTACCGAAAACGGGATTTCGGTACATCATAACCAGAACCGGTAGTTGGTACCAAGAATTCGTTACATATCCAGTAATCCCGTTTTTTGTTAGGATCAAAAACAAAATTTAGATTTCATGTCAGGGGGTTTTTTCGAGTGATTTACGACCGTAAGGTTTATTATTCATAACCCGGATCCGCATTCATCAATATTCAAATTAAGGTTTCTGAAAAACGTTGTATCTCTATACATAAAATCATTTATGCGAATTAGATACAAAATAAATAATAAATCAGTTGATGTAATATGTATGTGATATGTGTGAACTAGATATAATAAACTCATATTCATTATACTATATTAATACAATATACTCGTTTTTAGTGATTATTAACATCTTGAGTCGATAAGCTAATATATGTTATATTAATACGTGCGAATTCGATATTAAACTAATTATAATTGATTGCAAATTTTATATCCCAGATTATTAGATAAAATTAAAAGTAATATATCTAATAATCATGCAAATTTACGGTGCATATTAAGGGACGTCTTATTGCATATATAAAAAAAGAAAACTTTATTTTCTTCAATATGATGATAAATCGAGATAAATTTAAGATAGTATATTTGATGATTAGAGATTATAATAAGTTAGGGTTTATTTTTTTTAAGATTTGTGACGGAGCATAATGTTGTTACAGTAGGTTTTTTAATCGTTAGGTTTCTTTTCCTTTTGACTACTCAAAATATTCAAGTATTTTTCGGTTTTTATCCATTTTGGTACAGAATTAGTGGTACCGATTTTTTTGCTATTCATGGTACCGTTCCCGTATCGTTTCACGGGAGCGGTTCCAGCGCTGGATTCGGCTCCAACGTTCCTTTTTTACAATTATTTTCCATACACTTTGATGTTTATTATTATAAACTTTTAAAAAAAGTAAGTAAAATTAATTGATCGTTAAAATTGTCTTTATGCAACAACTAATTGTTATGTTTTTTGTTGTTTTTTAAAATGTGTGTTTTTTTTTAAAGGGATTAAGCGTATAGAAATAGCAAACAATCTTTTCTAATTTATCGATTTTGGTATGTGTTACTCTTAAAAGTTGTACATTAGCAACGAACTTTCAACTATGTGTAACGATATGCACTTTTTTTGATGACGTGTCACATTATTATCATGGAGTGACCGTGTGTTGCATTTCATGGAAGACACGTTTCAACAATGTGCTTATCGGTAAAATTATTGAAAGTTCGTTGATATGGTACAGACTTTTAGAGAGTTCACGTTACACATACATGGATATATTATTTAAAATAGTTTCGTTTCATATTTTACGGTTTGTTTGAACCCTTTTATATTTAAAGGTAATAATTATGGCGACGGATGAAGTTTTCACATATTGAAACGCAAAAAACTTAAGTATATAGGGAACTTATTTGATATAAATTTATATAAAAATACATTTAACAATATTTTAGCTAAGATCATTAAATTACTATATATATTCTGTTAACTTTTGACCACTTATCTGTTTTATTAATTTTTTATCTTTAAATTTATTTTACCATTTGATTTTTAAAATTTAATTTTTTACTTTTTTAATAAACTCGAATTCCAGTAAACGTTTTTGATTAAATTTTAATTATGTTATTTTGGTGAACGTTTTTTTATCTTTTACTTAAAACCGACTATTATTATTGGCTAATTTCGATCAAGAGTTCCCCCACGGTTAGGTTTACATTTATATGGTAAAATTAATGACAACGTGTACGAGGCAGTGGTTATCATGTTTACCACTTGAACCCGAACAAAGGACGTCGGTACTCGATCGTAAAATAGGAAATAATAAAGCAGATCGGTTCGATAAAATAGGGTACCCGCCCCGTACAGACGTTTTTTTATTTGATTTCTAGATACGTGAATGACACTCTCTCGACAAACCATTTTTTTCATCACTTTTTTTGTTATTATGATTTCTTTGTTCAGATTAAGCGGATCAACTCTTCGATTTTTTAATGCCTAAGTTACATCCACTTAGTTTTTATTCACACCGGTAACGTATACTTATTCCCATATCGACCTGTTGACTTTGTGTTTGAGCTTAGTAATAAACCCTTGGTAAAAAAAAAAAAAATAATTACGCAGAAAATTTTTATTTAAACTTTAGAAAAACCGATTACAAGATTTTAGGAGGCGGTGGATTGGTGGAGGAGGGTGTTTGGTTCGCTGTAATTCATTGTAATCTGATGTAATTCTATTCTGAATTACATCACAATCCTGTTTGGTTGGCAGGAAGGTTAGAATTGTAATTCAAATTACATTACGTAGCGTGTTTGCTTTGGAAAGAGAATTGAACTCTCCTAATTACATCCAATATTGTAATTCGGATTACATAGCAATATGGATGAATGTTTTAGTTACGTTGTAAATTTCCACATTTACAATGAAACAATCAGATTTAATCTATTTATTTTTATTTATTAATTATTTATTTTTTATTATTATTTACTATTTTATTACATCACTTTATTAGAATAATAAGATTACAACAAATTAGAGGGGAAGACCGAAAAATACTATCTGGGCCCTCTCACTCTTTGGCAAATAGCAAAATAATCCTATTAAAAATATGATACTGCAAGTGCCCCGATGTCTTGAGCCATGGATTTCCTTTCGGAAAATACGCTTCAGCATTATGAAATCGCGTTTAGCCTCTAATTCCCCAAAGAGGAAAAAGAAAGGGGTGAAACCCATATCATATTCTGCACACTTAGAAGTTGTCTTACCCGTGTACGTTGTGCAGCATCGATCACGCTCGGACCAGGCATTAAAGTCAGCCATCCCAAGACTTGTGTCAAAGGTGAGGATCTGTCAAGTCTACACACAAATCGAGCTCCTACGACCCAATAGTAAATAGTAGACACTTATGATTTGACGTTAAGGCTTTGTACAACCTCACCAATAGCAACATCTTCTTTCCCGGACCGAAATACCTGACCGTTTAATATATCTAACAGGTTGTTCGCGCATAAGTTATGCCGATGCTTGAATACAATAACACCATCACATGATACGTCATGGTCCCTTAATATCCCTCGTAAAGACTTTGGAACAAGCTGGAGGCGTGGCTTGGAGAATAAAAATAGGGGGCACCTAATACGATAGCCATACATTTTTTATACATCGATATGTCTTCGTTCATTTTTAAAAAAGGGGGTTTATTTCTGTCCCAATCAGAAAATTCAAAAACCAATCTAAGGGTTTGTGATCCCTCCATTTGAGATTGCCACAAAGAGATCGTGTGATCATCCATTTATTTTATTATTTATTTATTTGTAAATTTATTTATTTATGTAGTTGTTGTTTTTATTATTTTTCTATAATTATTTATTATTAAGTTTTTATCAATAAGATTGAATTACATTTAGTTGAGATTCAACCAAAAAAACAACACTGATAACTTACATCAATTACCAATTCCAACAAATTTAATTCTAAACATTTTAACGACTTTAAATTACATCATTTATATTATAATCATTTGACACATTACTCAATTTCTTCTAAAACCCAACTGCGAACAAAGCCCCCTCACCTTAATGGCTTTAATTAAATGATTGTTTAATTACCAAAGCCTCTTGGCCTTGCGGCTTTGTAAGTGACCCATCAACCTAAATGCTGTGTGTTATCATCTGGACTTGGCATTTGATTGGTATCATTTCCTCTCGCTATCCGCTCAGTTGACATAGTCAAGAGGGTCTTTGAGAATAATAGCAGGGTTCGAACCCAACTATTGATAATGTCACTGGACAGGAGGTACATCGACTTGGGGCTGGTCTTTGGGGACAAGGGTTTCGGGTCGACATCAAAGAAATGCCATGGGATCAGGGTGTTCCAATCGATTTACACCTTTTGACGAAACCTAAAGGTTGGTGTATAAGGTTTCATTCGAAAACATGTGAGATAGAAATTATGTGAAATGTTGGGGTAGGTTGTAAAAAACTTTGTCGTTGTAAAAAAAATTGTGATGCTAGTATGGACTTTAGTAATTAAAGGGTTGCAAACAAAAAATTTAATAGGTAAGGCGAAATATCAAAAAATAAAAAAAAAAAATACCAGTTGTTTCAAACAAAATGTTATGGGTTAATCAAACGATCAACTACAAAGTTAAAGGATTATTAGAACCATTTTTTTACGTTTTAAATAAACCCTTCCCATGGAAATCAAGTTACAATTCGCGTCTTTTTGAAACCAAGTCTAAAGATAGGTACCATACATATAAACCGACGTACTCAATGCGACATATTGAAAAAAAGGAAAGTTGAAAAAAAACCACCAATATTTGAATCGATCTTTAATAGATCTTAAATTTCCTTGTGACTATTAGAGGATATATGTTAGTGTAGTTTATTAAAGTAATTTTTGTTAGTCTAAGTTGTTAGTCAAAGTTGTTTATGTAATAGGCACCAAAGCCACACGGTTTGTGGGGGTTTTAGTGTATTAGGGTTTCACTATTTTAAATAGTGGTAGATAATATAGTCTATACCTAAGGGGGGTTTCATCATTCTACAGTGACGTCTGTTCATTCTTCTATCTCAAAAAAAACAATTTATCACTAATGGCGATCAAGAGGTTACATCATCAAGAAACGATACTAACATCAACAAAAAAAAAATACGTCGTCATACCAAAACTAACCCAAAGATGGAGTAGAGGACAGGTTACGAGTTTGCTGAATCCTACACAACTTCGCATTCTGTCTACTCTCGACGCTAAATACGTCGTTCAAACATCTATTCTCTCGAAATCATGGTTCCCGTTGTGGAAGTCGGTCCCCATTCTTAGACTCAATTCCTATGATTTTGAAAACCGCTTTAGTAAATTTGATAAGTTTGTAGAGAAAGCACTTTCTTCGCCACGTGAAATGACTTGGACAAGTTAATATTTAAAACGTGATAAAGTTGTCGCGTGCCATGATTCAAAAAAAGTGATAGATTACGCGTTTTTTCACTAATGTGAAGCATTTAGATTTTTGGGTGTTGAAGGGTGTTGAAGGACGTGACATGGCCCAATTGTGTTAATGGTTTTCGTTGATTCCTTGATCAGTTGAGACTACAAAGTGATATTGAGGATAATGTTCGTTGTTCATGTTAGGACCACAGTCAGATCATTCAAGAAAACCTGAATGATTTATATCTTTTAAAAAAAAAAGGTTAGCGGTTTATTAACGAACTAGTTCTTATTCTACGGGCTTCCCAAGTTGTATATAAGCTGACATTAGTCGTTCTTATTTGTCAGCTTAACACAAATAGTATTAAAACCTTAAAAGTACACGCAAAACAAACTTTAAGAATTAAGTATTCTCCCTTACGAAAAAGGATATTGATTGTATCGAGCTTTATTACCCCAAACAACTAAAAACTGATTATTGTGTATAAAAGTTTTAGGTTCCCAAAGTTGAAAACATGTGAATGGTCTGCCTAATCTTGATCCTGGTGGTAGTTGATTTGCAGGTTGTAGTTAAAGATATGACGGAAAAGTGAATGTTTGTTGATCTTATGATGTTTTTTAGTAAAGTCTATTAGTGTAAAGTCGCTCAAGGTTGCATGGGTATTGTTCGTATTCTATCAATTTTCAGGAGGAAACTGTGTGAGTCGTATGTCCACCCCTTTCTGGGGATATCAAGTTTGAAGTTGAGATTTTGAACAGTCGGTGACGAGCGAGTGAGAGTAATTATGCGGGACAAATGATTACTTGGAGTTTATCTTCGGTTAATGAACAGGTTAACTTGCTTCCCGAGTCTCCATTGCGAAGATAGGTTTTATAATCTGTTCATAAGTGCTCTAATACATAAATTTAAAAATTTTTTAAAAAATTTTATTTTTTATTTACATGTTAATGTAGTCGAATGTTTATTTAGTTTGATATGTGCTTAAGTTGTAACCCTGGGTCTTCAGGGGTTTTTCATACATTAGATTAGTTAGAAGGAGGTATATGTTCTAGGTTGTGACATGATCTAGTTAAGAGAAAGCTGTTTACATTAATCTTTTGACTTATTTTATTTTGTTCTTGATTGTTTGGTCACCTGTGCTCATTTATTTGATCAGACATTTTTGCTGTTGTTTACCTGGTCTGATTGTATGACAAACAATCAATTTATATGCTGACATAGTACTGTCTTCACTTAAATTTTTTGCACAAATTTGTGTTTTAAAGCTTTGAATGTTAACATCTATTATTAAAATGCTTGGCAATTAATATATTAACATGAGTGACTAATTACACTGTACGTTTTTGACAGTGGGCCACTGTGTTACAGTAACGGCTTCCATTTTTTTTGGGATTAGCCCCGATTTTGGTTTTTTTTTCTTAAAATTTTGTATGCACAATAGTTAGGGAGGGAAAAAAAAAATATTACAAAAGTTGCCGATTTATTCAGATAAAAAAAATACCAGCGGATGGGGAAACATCTTCGATTACCTAATAACTTTTTAAAATAATCGATATGGTCACAAACGTACAACCCATTATATTATAAAAAAAAACCCATATAGCAAAAAAAAACACCACTTTAAACATGAGGCCCAACACATATGCATATAAATAAAAATTTTACTAATAATACATATTTGTCGAACAAACTAGCCTAAAATTAAATCAGGCAAAAGTAAAAAAAAAAAAATAGTCCAAAAATTAGCCTGAAATCTGGTCCCAAAGTAAAAAAAAAACAAAAACGGTACCTCAACTTGTAAACTATTTTCGATTTTCTTACACAAAAATAATTTCCGTTAAAAAATTAAAAAAAAAAACACATCAAGTTTTTATTGTTCACAAATTTTTTACATTCATCGGCCAAAACATAAGATATCGAATGGAACCAAATAAAAGAAAATTTCGGGAAAAAATTAAACCCGTCCAACGCAAAAAATAAAAAATTCCGAATCGATACAAAAAGTAGGAAAATATCCGGGAATTATTTGCTAAAAAAAAACCAAAAATTAGCCTAAAACTGGGGCCCCTAAATAAAAAAACTATACATAAACGGACCCTCACTTTTATATATTTTCGATTTTCTTACGCAAAAATTTTTCCCGTAAAAAAAATTTACAAAACAACCGTCCCAAAAAAAGAAAAATATTCGGGAGAAAAAATTAGCCCGTTCCCAACGGAAAATTTTTTTTTCCCCGGAATCATACAAAAAATCAAATATTAAAAAAGCCCCACATAAACGTATCGCCCAAAAAAAACCCGAAACGTAAAAAATAATTCTTCGGGAAAAAAAATTAAGGCCCCGCCGCAACGCGGTGAGTTCTTTTGCTTGTTTAGACATTTGTCTTTTATTACTTAAAACTGCACCAGTTTTTTATCTTAAATGAAGCTTCCCATATCAAAACGAAACTAATTTCCTACTACATTTTGTTTCATAGTTTCCTCCATACCAACACAATTTATATATGGAAAAGGTGAATACGGGGTTGTCATAGGTTACATGCAAAAGCTTCATAAATTTCTGTCATTTTAACAAGAAAAAAGCGATTCTATACTCTTTTGTATCATGTCCTTCACAATATTTGTGTTTTCTTATTATTGCATCCACAACATCATATCACTAAAGTCTTTGCTTCATTGTGAAGCTTGTTTTTTTCTATAATCATATTGTTGGGTGTTTTGTGTTTACTATTAAGTAACAAAATTTAGTTCTAGATTCGGACAATGATTGATTGAATCCACACCATTTTAAAAAGCATTCACTTCATTATATTTTTGTTCCCACTACTCAACAAATTTTGAAAAATTTATTAATCAATATTGACATCATATTTGTGATTGGAATGTTTTGCATGTAAGCCTAAATGTAACGGACCCCATATTCATTTTGTGTATAAATACTAGTTTTTCATTATTCCTTGGTTACTTTTACACCCGACTTAATTTTAACAATTTGCATTGCCTGATACATTTGAGTAATTTGAGACATTTGATGAAATGAGGATGTTTTGTTCTTAATCCAGTGGATGGTTTTTATTTTCTGATTTATTTAAGCAGGTGATTTTACATATTGCGATGCTAAAAATTTTGGTTTTAATTCGTCGTTTTAATTATTGAAAATTAAGTGTTATGGAAAACTATATCGAAAACGTATAGCAATGGTTGCGCTTATGATAGCATACTAGTTGGTCATTTTGCGGCTAATATAATAATTATCTTGAATTGAATAAATACGGTTTGTATATGTCACGAGTTGAATGCAATTGTATCATTGAGTTGAGTTGTTTACTTAATGGAAGTCCACTTATGTATTCAGTTTTTAATTTATTTATTTAATCTGTCGATTTATTAAAATTAATTTAACAACATCAAAATACGTGTTTACTTCATTCATACAATATAGTGATAAACCCACCATTAACTTACTTAATGATAAAAATTAAAAATTACCAATAACAAGTTTATCTTTTGTTTACGTACGTTATTTTTATTTCTTCAAATTATACTACATAAAGGAATGTGTGGCATTTTACATTCATAGGTTCATATTGATATTGGTTTTGAAGCGGTTTAGAATAGCTTTATTCTTGTATTTCACATAAGGGAGGGGTTTCGACAAAAATTTAAATTGAGTTGGTGATGGAGATACGAAATAATTATGTATTGAGTATTAAAACAAATTGAATACTTACATGGGCCTAGGTCTTGGTTCTCTACCCACTTAAGCTCGAGAGGTACGGACAATGTCGTACGTTTGATCCAATTCTTGAGGCTCTCATTTTGGGATAAGTTAACAACTCGTCAAATTGTTTATATTCTATTGCACAATGTTAATACTGTTGAAATAACATGCTTTGCAACGTTATGAATCTAACCATACATATTGCAATCTTCTTCTACGATCAGTAATCATTTCAAAGCTCTTGACTCCGAAAAACTAAAATTATTAGACTGTCGTGGGGATTTCTAGGAACGTTCCCGTTCTTGACAAGGTGGGACATTGGACTTACAATCATATGGTCTATGATGTAGAAATGATGAGGAGCAGAGGAAATTGTTCAATGGTTTTGTTTTAATATTATTCAAGGTATTGCTCACCTCGTCAGTTTGTGCCTACTCTTTCATTGTTTTAGTGATGAACGATCGCGGTTCTAGTGACGCAGCAAAAGGTTTTCCTTTTCTGGGTATGACGTCTAGTTTTTGTATTTTTTTTCGGCCTATAGAACTTTTGTATTCAAACATTGCATCTCATTTGTTCATTTCTTTTGCAAACGTTATGACATGTAGTTGAATTTTCTTTGTTTTGTAGATTGGTACTCTAAGAAAGGAAGTTGGGAACGTTTGGTTATTATGGTAAATTAAATGCTTTTAGATGGCATTTCATTTTGAAGTATCTTTGTGATTATTAATTAGTCGAAGATGTTTACATTACCAATCAAACGCGTATCAAAACTTAATAAATACTGACCAAAAAAAAAGATAGCTAAAGGCTATAACTAAGCTGGTGGTGTTCTGTAAAGTGTACCATGAGTGTTCTTTTGGGTCAAATAATGCGAGAAAGGACAGAGATGATTAATAAGAAAAAGAAACCAATGTTGAAACTGCGGTCAATAGTACCAAGCCTAAAAAGCAATTATAAAACCCTTTTTCGCCATCAATTTGCGCACGCCTTACATAAAATGAAAAAAACGTAGATTTTAGAAATACATGTAGAATATGTTTATATAAAATTCACTACCCAATTTACAAAAAAACACGTTAAGAAATAATAATTCAGTTGTTTACACAATACTAAAACGATCTCAAGTTTTACCTGAGAGTCCTCTGTTACATTATGACGCAAAAAGCTGTGGAACCAACAATACATATTTGAATCGTTAAACGTAGTGGTGGGTGGTGACTAAAATGTTCTAAGGATAGTATTTGATAACCAATAAACAGTAGATTCGTTGAACATTTGTTCGAGCCCCTTTTGACCCATACAAAAAAAGATACAAGAACTCGTTACATTTCACACGACTATAATTCTAGCTAGTGACACGTTAATATGATTGTGGTGGAGGAAGTCTTTCCCTTACTTCCTATTTGTGATTATAATAGTGAAAAATACTATAAATTTTAAAAAAATGTCATAACAATTAAAAATAAAGACAATCAGTTTATGTACCTTACATTACATAATCAAGGAAATTTAGTTTTCGGTTAGAGTATGCAAACTTTTGCTCATAGTTCCTACATCAATATGATTGATATATGTGAGTTATCAGCAATTTGTTTATGCTGGACACATTGTGATGACATTTCAGCAAAATGCTGATTTGTTTAATCATGTGATAGGTGGAACGGAACTGTTAGGATACAAAATGGAAGATGCTGACCTATGTCAATGCATTTACTGTTTTCTTAAATTTCGTTGCACTTAAACTTGAAGCAAAACAAAATGTAGATGGATGATCATGGGGTTGGTTTTTTTATGGGGGGGGGGGGTGTGGGGGGTGGAACAACCCCATTAGCTTAATAGTCACATCTAGACCCTTTTATGTATCATCCACATATTTCTGATCTGTTCGCTACTTACTGATTCAGGTGGGAGAGGAGTTCCATGGTTTCTGCTATTTCCACTTAAACTGCTATCAAATTGAAATGGTCTAAAGCCATTCCAGCTTTAGAGTCTAGTCGGGAATGGTAATGGAGACCAAGAAAGACCCAAATTTTCAAAAATATCAACTATAGGTGGTTCTTTCTTGTTACAACATTTAATTCGTTAGGAATTTGAAATGTTTAGCTCCAAGCTTATGCATATGGCTATGAGTCAATTGCATCTTGCTTTCTGAGTGCTGGATGGGCTGAAATAAAAGGTTTATACACCTGCGTTTCAAAAAATGAAGGAGATGTTGAGAACTTACCACTTTAGATCATGACATAGGCTTTGTGTGATTATTTCTGCTCATCTACGAATGTCTACTGAGAATTAAATCGCTCTATATTATCGTTCAATGTGAGGCCCAAATGTTACACTGAAAAAAAGATGAAATGAACAATGTTTAAGTGGCAAATTCAACTAAACAGATTTTGGAAAGCACCAGAAAAAATGACCAATTTGTCCTTTAGATTATAGATTCACGCACATAGGGTGAATGCATACGAGACCTTTTTTTCTTATCAGGCTTCTTTATGGTGCCTGTAAAGTCGGTGAAAGTCCTAGATACAATTTGAACAGTTGACCCTAAAATAGGCCATTGATGCTTTCTGGATCGCTTTGTCGGCTTCCCAGTGACTCAACTTTTTACCCGGAAAGTGAAAGTGATTTTTTATCCACAATGTCGGACTCAATGACTTTTAAGACCGCGCTTCTTCAAAAGCTTTATCTGATGCTTCTGCTTTATCCTTCATTTCTTGACATATTGAATTCCATGTCAGTTTCGAATATAGGCCATTGGCACTTATTTGTCCATATGGAGCTAAAATTGTATCAATACGCGCCAACATACGTGCAATAGGCATCATGAAAGATGCAAGATACTTGTATCTTGGCTTACACAACTACAAAAAATCAGAATAAAGATGTTAGTTAGTTCAGCCGCTTAACACATATTTTCTTTCTAAGAATTTGAATGTTTTTTTATGATCAATAATTGCTTAAGGAGTTGGAGTTTCAAAAATAGAGAGCTGTTACCCATCATATATATTAGAAAATGGTTTGAGGCTTTTAGTATGGAATTAACGCATTGTATTAAGATTCACAGCAGTTGCGTCGCATGCTTTGCTAAAAGAAAGGCTCAAAGTATATTAAGAATGTTTTGGCTTAACTTAGGTAAATGGCCAATTACATGTATGACCCCAAAAATTTTTAAAGGTCATGTGTCTTGATCTCAAAACATTGCGTCAAAATTATGCTACAACATGTCTTGCAACATGACTCAAAAGAAAGAACAAACATAAGTTATTACCTGTATACGGATCTTTACTATTGAATTAAAATTGACTGAAGAAATAAGTCATTGAGGAAGAAACAAAAAATAGAGCTATTCTGGTCCACTGGTCCTGAAAAGAGTTATTAACATAACTAACTTTCGTGTCACAACTTTTAACAATCCTTTCGACAAGAGAGTGATAGCAATGGAGGATTCTTAGTAAATAATTTTTGGTTAATGTTTTATGGCTGTGAGTGTAATGAATTCGCTGCATACAGTTGCTAAAAAAAAAAAGCCGAGGGTATCCCTATTTTTACTCAATTAGTTAAACTGTGTTGTTGATCTTAAAGTAACATGCCCCGGATCCATATTCCGCTGCGACCCATTTTGGGGGTGTTACATTAACTGTTATAATAATCACCTTTACTATAAAGACAGTGTCCGAGTCCAATGTAGCAGGATGATGTGATAAATTCAATGAAGCAAAGTTTAACACTGAATCAGGAGCATAATCAATAAATTACCTGATGAAGAGTAACAACATGGTCATTATCATGGCGCCTAACACGAAAGTTTTTTGATTCCCTTTCAGATATGAGATGTATAAATTCTTCAAGTGCATTAACACACCCTTTTTCTTCTGTGGTTTTATCATTCGCATGTATATCAAAGTTGTATGATCATAGAAATTCAGGGGCATGATTGAATAGATATTGGAAAACCTGCATAAATAGGAAAAAATTGTATATATACAGTTGTCTTTTATGATAATCTGTATTTTAAGACTAAAGACGAACGTACCGATCTAAGATTGTGTACTTCATTCAGTGACTTCCCTACGTCATTTTCAACAGCTTGTTACTCAAGAAGATTAAAACTTTACATTCCAATAAATAAAAATCGTTACCTCTAGTTTCCAGCTTCATGGGTGTTTGTCATAGAGTGTTTAGTTTCGCACCTTTGTATGAGCTCTAGTTGCAGCTCTGTGGGCATTTCACACAGTGGCCCAACTCAAATAACTTAATCAGGAATAAAATAGGATCTGGTAAATGAGTCAAACGATCAATCTCATAATCGTCCTCTTCAGCCCCTTTTTACTGTCATTTTTTTTGACGTGCTGAAGGTGTCTCCACTGGTTCTATCCTTCCTCCTGCTGAACAATTATTCTTCTTAATTAGGATCTGTAAACATTAGATATATATAGTCAGATAGACAGTAGATATATATAGCAGGTTATCTTTATCTCTTAACAGGTCAAAGAGATCGAAACTGACCAAAGGTATAATTTTAATGCATAGTGCTCGAATGTAACAAATATTACTGTAAAAAAACCGGTGTTTAAACATAGTAACTCTACACGTGGTGGTTCTGCATTATTTTACTCAACAGTTGGCTAACCTGACATCCTCGTTGAGTAATACCAAACACCCCTTTATTGTCCATAATGCTTTAAAATTGTTCTACTTATTTCTATTAACATATCTTAGTAAGCAAATCGAAACACAATTTACTGAAGTGCTTATATCTAAGCGGCTTATAAGGGCTGATTTATAAGCATAAAAATAAGCAATGCCAAACACCCTCTAAAAAACAAAGTAAATAAGCAGATAAGCACTTAGAAAAGTAATTCAAAAACACCCAACGAATACAACAGATAGAAAGCATAAAAGTGAAACATAAGATTAAGAAACATTGATGGCTGCAACAACTTTTCATATCGCGTCATAGTAAGGAGTTCCAATTTTCTTCAATTCAGGGTCCCTGTTCAAGAATTTAAAAAAGATTACACTGATAAGAAAAAAATCCAACAAAATGTCCAAACAAAAACCATATTCAAATCAAACCTTGCTATATTAACTCCAGTTTATTGGATTGATGCGCATCACCTGTTAAAAACGTTCCTGTGATTCTGACTTTCTTCAAAGCAACCCCGTTTTCTTATCTTTTTTAGACTACCAACAAACCCGACCACAAAAAGCTGCAAGTTAATATCAAAAGCAATAGACCTTCACCTGTAATATCACTCAAATCTTTTTCAAACATACAAAATTGATATAGATAGTGGGGCGGTGGAACCACTGCGTGTGTGTGTGTGTGTGTGCGGCTGATAAATTTTCGTGGGAAACCATTGTGTATGTGTTTTGGGGAGGTGGAAGAGGGTTTATCAGTTATAGAAAAATGACAAGGTCTGGAAGTTTCATGAGAAGAGCGTTTGATAAAGATTTGTTATATTTATTTTGGGCTTGATCTCTCTTTTTTTGGCAGACAATTTTTGAATAGCCCATGGTAAAATGACGTAGTTTTATTCCATCTATAGTATATGTATATAACAAGTTGGCAGACTGTCCGTGCGTTGCGGCGGGGCTAACTTAGTCTCAAATGGTATTTAGCTAAACAATTGTCAATCAGAATATATGTAACACTTTTTAATCTTATTTATAAATTTCTAAAATCCATAGTTTATGATAAAGCAAAGCATGAGGATGTAATTCTGAAACAAACTTGTAGCAAAATAGCAATTAAACGCTTATGGATAGAAAAAGCAAATGGCGGTTGGGCCCAAATTATGTCAACCAAACAATTAGACAAAATTAAAGCCATATATAAACAATTTCTAGATGTCATATCAGTTAAGGAATCCAACATAAGTATTTGACTTTACCATTGCTCTATTCCGGGATGACATAATTGACATAACTTCTGATCAAATTCAAATAGCATTACGCCATTACTTCAATTAAAGTCCAGTTCCAGATCTTGCGGTCCAGTGAAATGTTCAGTTGAAGTTTCGTCCTAGCGAATACACCAATATTATGAAAACATAATCAGAAGGTAAAATAAGGTTGATGTTATATAAACTAAGCCATCCAGAACCTATTCACATGTTCAAATTGAATATAGCAAATTCAGGTCAATGTTATTAAATTTAAGGACAACAAACCTGAGGTACATAAAGAATTACCAATGATATAATTAAGAACTGACCCAAACTTATTTGGCTTAATAATGTTTGCAAGTGAACCATTCTCGACGTACCTGATGTCAAAAAATACCATCCATCAAACAATACCTTTAAAAGTTGTTATCTTTGGGGCACTCATAAACATATCTATTACAAACTACTATACTTACTCAAGAATTATATGAAGATGTGGCTTTGTCTTTAAGGATCCAAAATATTGATTTAACTAATATCATTTATAGATGTTTCCTTGTAATGAGCTTAATGTTGCAGAACATCATGTCCAAGTAGTAGTTACCCACATGACATTTAAGCATAAATACTGATTATTATATGTGTGCAGTACCGCAAATGACGTAAAGCAGTGATCTTTACCTATTTCGCGCTGGCCATTTTCAGAGATGTCCCTCACATGAACCACATTACTATTCAAACAACACATATGTCAGAGGTTAGTTCACAGAAAAATGTCATTAATGTATGTAGAAAAGGTCCTAAACTCATAAATATCAATGAATCAAATAATATTGAACTCACATTCTAGTTTGAACCGTAAGATCCTCTCTAATAGTGCCGCATTCAGAAGTGAATTTGTTGCCCCAATTAGCTTATGTGCTGATGCAACAACACCTACTCCCTCTCAAGCCTACTAAAAGACGGTATTATCGGTAAGATTATATTCAGAACAATAACCTAAACTTGTTTTGTTAAAAGAAACATTACCATGTATCCTGTTGACTTGTCACGACTTCCGCTGGTTGTACGGACACAACACCTGAATTTGTGTTTGTTTTCATCCTCCTAATGATCAAATAAAAGACGGACTGCAATAAAAGAAAATGAATGGAACTATAAATGACTAAAGATAAAGACTCAAGATGTCTCAATGTAGCAGGTGAGGGAGAACAAACACATTAGTATAATAGTAATGAATTGACGAAGTGTATTTGTAACGCATACGAAAGAAAATGAAAGAATAGTTTGCAGATAACAGAAAGTACAGAAATAAATGGAGTACTTACCTTTTTCATGTTGGGGAAACCAGGAGGTTGGTTTATGAAGACTGTGTGACGGATCATCCGTCGTTACGTATTCTACTTGAATGACGCACTTTAGATACTGTTACCTCTAGCGTCTTACTTTTCTGTTCCAAAATCAAACAACTTAGCAGCCAACATTTAAGAAAAAATTCAGCATATTGAAATCGTTGTATAGAAATTACCTTTTTCTTGGAAATCATCTTCCCAACCGTAAAGGTTCCTTGAGAATAAGAATCTCAAACTGACATTTTAGAGTTTGACGATTTCGTTCAAGTGGAAGAACTTACATCAATGTGGTTGTGGTTAACGACACATTATTCTTCTTGTGTTGTGATTTTGAGGAATGTTGCACTCTTGACATTCTCAGTATATGCTTCTTTTCGTACCAAAACTTCCAACAGAACTACTACTTTCTTCAAAAAGATAATTTCCATGGATTTATATCACTCATTTATGGTCTTCAATTTGTAGGTCATGCCCGTTTCTACCAATATCAGCACACATTCATTACTTATACGATAAATCTCGTATACGTATATGATCATATCATATAGATTATAGCACACACAATAACCAAAATGCATTTGCACAGATCACAACAGTTGAGCCTAAAGGTCAAGAAATGACCATTGGTCAAGTGAAGTTAACACTAAATGATTCACTATTTAATACCTCTTAAGTTAATCGGTGTCCCAATCTTCATCCTACCTTTATAATGTTTTGACCCTACTTTCTGTTGTGTAATTTGTAGCTTTTGAAGACGGTTAGCTCAAACACCTAAACAACAATTAAATGTTACAGATCATTCTCAATAACGCATGATTTAAAAATTGCAACAAACATAAATCTGCTATAAAATCGCACATGACATTTCAAGTATGTATTTTATATAAACCCATATAAGGATAGATAAATCAAAGATACTTAGATCGTGTCACACAACACATTCTAATTAATTTACTGGTTGTAGATATATGTCGTTGACAAAATTAAAAAGTATGAGCTAATCATCTTATTCAAGTTGGTCGTCATTTTCTTGTCTTTTTTTTCAATACTCGCTATAACTAAAGGTTCAGTTATACATATTCAAGTTCATAAACGTAAAAAAGAAAAGAAAAAATGCAATAGTTCTTAAAGCATAAAAATGCATACCTGTTCTTTATTTAGCCACCTAGGAGCCCAGCTTCGAGAAGGATCCATATCCAAGATTATCCTATAGCCAAACAAAAAGCACAATTACCGCAGGAGAATCAAATCAACAGTCTAACAAAATAATCACATACCAATAGGTCTCTTATTTGTTTGCCTGCTTTGGTATCCCTAACGGCCTAACAACACTTTCAAGTTGAGTGGTCGCCTAAAATTGCCTTTATTACCGACGGCATAGATCCTAATCTTCGGATCGGGCACACCACGGCAGTAACGTGTGTATCTATAAATCATACTATTTTAACCAAAAAACTTATCTTTTATGATTCTTATCACACAAATGTCACAAAGATTCACTCTTTGCCATAGGAAATAGCTCAAAATCAAATTGTTTGATTTAGTCCAAAAAAGGTATACTTGTATTGATAGACATGGAAGTTGGAAATTGCTTTTTGCTAATTATGATAATGAAGTAAAAATGGCATAAAGAAATGGTCAAAGATAAGTTATTAAGGTAAAAAAACCACTCTTAGCGTTTGATGGACTCTCATAGGCCAAGAAGGGAACATGTCCAAAGTAGTTGCTGGTGTTGGTACTGTGTTGTATAAAGCTGCAATAAAAGCATGAAAATAACACAAATATCTTTTAGGATCATCTTCAAGAAATTGTAAAAACTAAAAAGGGATACCTAATCCCTTTGTTTTTTGACACTTTCAAACCATCTTTATGTATATGTTCTTGAAAGTGTATTTGGTAAAAAATAAAAAAAGCTTTAGCATATTTCACAAAAAAAATAAAGAGAAGTTAAATACTCGTCTAATCGCCTCAATCTTTTCTTGCTTCGTAGCTTCCCTCGCCATTTCTCGTATTTCCACTTTCCTATCATCCATTTCCATCATTTCGAACTAAGTTTCCATTACATTAAATTCCGCCAACTCGTTTCGCTTAACGCCTAAATCTAAACCCCTCGGTTTTTCCTCACTTTCGTCGAAAATCAAAACAGCACAAACAGTCTGAAACACAAAGGCCTCAATCAAATAAAACTCAATTTTCAAAAAAGAATTATTTTCAAAATTCTTGAAAAAAGGACCGTTTCCAAACCCACCAATTCCCATATCTGAAAAGTTGTTTTCTTCATCTAGTTGTAACATTTCTCATTTTCATTGTACGACTCTATTAATGATCACAATTTATTTTAGTCCGATATGCGTTTACTTTTAATTTTGACTTTTAAGCTAAATCGCATAGAGTAGAAATAATCATTTAACGCAAACGGTCACCAAATCAAAATCAAGGTTTTCGTCAAGCAAGTGTCAAGTAATTATTAGGAAGATAATTATTGAAATTGCTCATTTTATTTTTATTGGTCACGTAGATGACTTACGTTTCACAATAAAATACACTTAGACACACCACGGAAATACCTAGACTTACCTAGACTCAAACCAATACCCACTTTTAATGCCTAAAAACAAAATTTAATCAAATCTTGTGTTATTACCCAAAGTTAGCCGAGTATGGGTAGGAAAACCCATAAAAAAAATCGTCATTGGTGTTTACTAGCTAAATAAATCTCCTAAAGATCCTCACAAGTACTTGTACATTCTAGTTCTCATTAATACTTGTCCTAATGGTCTCCTACTAGTCTTTTACACATTGGTTAAGAACCATTTTTCCTCTTGATTCCTTTTGTGCCGCGGTTAACCAAGAACAAACCACAAATCCTTGGGATTTCCTAAATCTAGCTAGAACTTGTACACTATGCAAGTAATTAAAGAGTGTACTTAGGAGTATTACAAATACCATGGGTAATTAACTAGAAAACCTCTAAACCACCAAGTTAGGGCTCGTATGGTTTGGTTAAGGACCAAGGAAAGCTAACTAGTCACTAAGTCTATAAATACCCAAATACATTTGACACTTGAACACTTCTAAAACTCTAAAACCACTATCACTAAGATAAACATTTCTCAATTATCCCCACACCTTCGGATCTTACGCAACCAAGCCCATACACAAGCTACATTTCCCTCTAAGTGTTCAAGAGATACTAAATACTCGTGTAAGAGCCTAAGGATTTGGGTTTACAAGCTTTGGAGCTTAAAGTATACACGGTTGGGTGTATACGACTTGGGTTTACTTCGCAATCCACGTACTAATAACCTTAGGACCCTTGTAAGTCACAACTAAGCCTTTATGCCATTTTTCACTTCTTTACTTTCATAATATAGCCAATATGTCGCGTAACTCTGAGTTGTATAACATATGAGAACGTGAACATGCATGGTTCGACCCATGCATGGTTCACGCCCCAATCTTAAACATATACTATGCCTTGTGTGGTGCTAACATGAAAGAACCACGGTCTAATATCGAGCAAGAGCTTAAAAGTTTCATAGAAACCTACAAATATGAGCCAAGGTGTTCATGAGGTCGTTCTTGATAAAAACACGAATCCTATACGTAAACTTTCAATGTAAACGAAACCTTTGGCTTAAGGAACCCGTAAAATAGCTTATTAATCGAATGAATGTAATAAGTTATAGTTAAGAAGTGTAAAATGAGACGGTTAAAAATCCTAAGAACGAACTAGTGAACCAAGGGAGCTTGCGGGTTACTTGGGGGCTTGGCAGCCCAGTGCGAGAGCCCAACATCCCATTTCCTTTGAATTTTTAGCTTAATGATAAGCACTCCAAGCTTATTTAGAGGTCTATAAGGCTTATTTGATTCACATGGATCTTGTCATGTCGTGACAAGCCCCAACCGAACCCTTAATGGACTCACTAGCATATTAACGAGCCCTATTCGAGTGATAAGCTCACAATAAGCTCAAAGCAGCTTATTGATGAACTATCATAAGCTAGATGGAGTTAATGGACCCATATATAGTTAACAGACCTTAATGGATCAAATCGAAACCTTTAAAATCCATTCGGACCCTTAATGGACCCAACAGCCCATTAACGAGAGCTTATTAGCTTATTTGGATAAGCTAGACCAAAAACAGATTTAATAAGCTTAAAAAAGGTAGAAAATAAGCTAGGAATGCTAAGTGGACCTTTGTATTCAATTCGGGTTGAGATATTGGGCTCACGAGCCCAATAAGCTCGAAAAAGGCCAAAATAAGCTCTCCTAAACTTATTTCCAACTTAACAGACTTGAATAAGCTTAATGGAGGCATTGGTGCTTTTTAAAACTTAAATGGACCCTTAAAACACTTAATGGACTTTAATGGGCCCGATAAGGCCCATTAAGCCAAAATAAGCTCGTTAAAGCTTATTTATAAGCTAGGGCAGCTTATATGGCTTATTTGGACTTAATAAAACATAATGCCACTTGTTGGGATTCAATTGGAGTTAAAATGCAATTTTTACAAGTCGGAGGACTAAAAGTGCCAATTTATAAACTTAATGGTCAAAACAGTCATTTACTAAATTTAACAAGTCCAGGGATTGTTTCTGTCAATTCTGGAAACTAGGGGGCTGTTTCAAACCTATAAGGACCTAAAGTGTAACTTCGTAAAGTGGAAGGACTAAAAGTGTAATTATTGAAACTCAAGGGTTTAAAATGCAAATGTTATATATTGATAGACCCAGGGACTATTTTGTATTTATAAGAAACTTAAGGGTGTTTTGTAAACAAAAGTGAATTGTGTAAACACTTAACGATTCAGGCAAAACATAATCGGACATTATTCGGTTTAAACCACGACTTAATAAATATAAGTATTTATTAACAAAGTTATACGTTTTCCCAAGTGCCATCGTAATTATACAATAATCATGTGCGCCACCACACAAGTGATAACAATATATATAAATTTATAATTGAATTTAGTTTATACACTGAGTCATTAGCCTAAATATGTAGACTAAGACTTGACCGTATTTACTTAGGTATTTGACGGTGTGATTCATTGCTTACTTGGATATATATTTATCATCCCGAGGACTACCTTCTAAGGTGAGTTCATAGCCCCATGTTTTACAATTTCTTAAATGATTTACATCTTTGGGGTGAGAACATGCTTGTTTTACAAATTGGACGCAAGTGTACATTTTATACAATGATTACGTGTTTGCCTAAGTAGCGATAACCCACTGAGCCCTTTATCATGAACTGTCAATTACTGGATTGTGAGCGCGAATGTTATAGATAGATCTATTTGGGATTGACAATCCCCGTTCGGGTGATTAGCTATCACCGGGAACGAAAGAACATGCTTGTTTTATTAATTAGACGCAAGTGTACATTTTATACAATGATTACGTGTTTGCCTAAGTAGCGATAACCCACTGAGCCCTTTATCATGAACTGTCAATTACTAGATTGTGAGCGCGAATGTTATAAATAGATCTATTTGGGATTGACATCCCCGTTTGGGTGAGTAGCGCTCACTGTGCCGGGTTGCCGGACAACAAACGTATACCATGTCGGATTTGGGATGTTGCGGGTTAGAACATCATTCACGGGCATTCATTGGCAATATATTGCATTCATACATGTCGAGCTTCAGTGTCATGAGCTTAGGAAAACGTAATTACTTTTTATGATGTTTGCATTTGTTGCTTAATCATACACTTGGAAATCTTGCGGTCTTACTATTGATTTACATAAACCTATGAATTCACCAACTTTATGTTGATATTTTAAGCATGTTTTCTCAGGTCAATAAGGCACGGGGTGCTCAGATACATTGGGGGTCACTCTTTAGAAAGAGTCAGTACTAAAGATTTGGGCGTATTACATTTTGGGAACATTTGTTATAAACCGAAATCTTTACTTATATTGTCGAACAATTTAAAGCCATGAGCTTATGTAATGAACAAGTATTTTGTTAATCCAATGTATCTTTTTAAAATGACACGTTAGTGGTCGTTCTAATATCTTATGCTATTGATCTATGAAGTAACGCCATCGGATATTCAACATTCCGCTGCTACCCAGATTTGGGGGTGTTACACAATTCAAAAACGTGGTTATACTCATTTGTGTGTTTATGTCCCATCATCACGTAACAACCAGAGAATGACCCCATCTTTCACAGACATGCTACAAGATTCTGTAAGGGTTCATGCAAATACAATTATTAGACAAGATGGGCGAGTACAAAGTTATTGTGGACTTAGATTAACAGAAACAACCACATATTACTCAGGTATATGCTCGCGACCACACATTGTTTTCGTATATTAATAACACACCCTGAGACGCAGACGAACCAAAATAAACGATTGTTAAAATAAAACGTTCTAGGAATAAATCCATTGTCGTTTCCTGATACTACCCGACTTAATTCTACCGATATAGCAGGCCCTTCAACATCCAAGTATGCATTGACCCGCCTGCCAAGGAGATCAGCAGGTATTCGTTGTACCCAAGTTTGGGAAAGCTAAATTTATGTAGCAGTTTTGGGTCATTTTGCCAAAGGTTCTTTCAAATAAATACTAAATTCATTGCTATGATTGTTATTTTAGGCCCAACGCATTTGCGCAGAGCTAAAAAAAGAACCCAGAAAGCGGCATTCACCTCTGCAGGTAACTTTGCACACTACACATATCCTTAGCATGTAACGCACTGTTACCTGCAAATTTACAACCTACAATTGTTCCCTAGCTGTGACCTTATTGACAACCACAAATGTTTCTTTCCCAAGGTGTACCAGTCACGTACCATAATATTGGTCCTCCTACGCATCAATGCCGTAACTATAACGCTACAATGTGATACGAACAAAGAGAAGAAAAGTCGAAAACGGCTGTGAACCCAACTTTATCACTTTGCTGTCAAGGAGGAAAAGTGCTGCTCCCCCGTTTCCATGACACACCTCCACCATTAAACTACCTGCTCAGCCATGATCAGCCTTCAACAGCAAAATTCAGAGACCAGATTAGAGTCTACAATAGCATGTTCTGCTTCACGTCGTTTGGAGCTAAAATAGATCATTCTATTAATACAGGACGAGCACCATACACATTTAGGATAAACGGACAAAACTACCATCGGATGGGGTCACTACTTCCTAAAGAAGGCATGCCACCAAAATTTGCCCAACTACGTAGTACATTTTTTTGACACTCAAAATGAGGTCAGAAATCGAACATCCGCTTTCATTGACAAGGAAACAAGTGAGGGCATAGATACACAGATTGTTGGAAATTTAATCAACGTGTTGGATCGGTATAGTTCAGTAGCGTAGGCTTTCCGCATGGCCAGAGATTGGCGCAACACACACAGTTTGCCAGACTTCCGCCTGCGACTACATAGCGAGCGGAAAACAACCAGACAGTACAATGCCCCCACCGTGTCTGAAGTGGCAGCTATTATCATAAATGATTTCAGAGATGCACATCCTACACGAGACATTATAGTAGACAGAAAAGATACTGGACCACAACGCGTCTCAGAGTTACATCCTTCATACATGGCGCTCCAGTATCCTTTGTTATTTCCGTATAGGAAAGACGGTTTCTATGATAAGATACCCTATCACGCAAACACAGGAACCCGCAAAACAAAACGGGGATATGTTACAATGAAAGAATACTACAGTTACATAATTTATCAACAGCCCGGACAGGATAGTACTTTATTAAAGGGAGGGCGTCTATTCCAACAATATTTGGTGGATGCGTACACCGCAGTTGAAGAACAAAGACTCAAACGGACAAGGAATAATCAAGATACGTTGCGCGTTGATTTGTACCATAATCTGTGTGATGCCGTCACACGAGGGGACATAAGTGCAGTAGGACTTGGTAAAAGAATTGTTCTGCCAAGGACCTTTACGGGAAGCCCAAGGTATATGATGCAGAACTATCAGGATGCAATGGCTCTATGTCGGGCATATGGCAATCCAGATTTGTTCATCACATTCGCTTCCAACCCGAAGTGGCCAGAGATCTCAGAGATGTTGGCTTATTTCCCAAGCCAGAAGACATAGGATAGGCCAGAAATAGGGACACATGTTTTTAAAATAAAACTAACCGAGCTCCTAGATGATCTGACCAAAAAACATGTGTTTGGTGAATCTCGCGCAGGTAATATGCCTATCAGTACCTTATTAAACATCATGTTATGTGTAATATTTAACAGGTAGAGCTAATACATTTGTTTCGTTCATGTCACAGTTGTATATGTCATAGAATTTCAAAAGCGTGGCCTGCCACACGCCCATATCCTACTATGGTTGGAAGAGCACTGCAAATGCAAGACACCCAGCGAAATAGATGATATAATTTCAGCCGAGATGCCCTCTCCAACGGATGATCCTGACGGATATAAAGTGGTCACCGACTATATGTTGCATGGGCCATGCGGGAAGGATGCAAGAAATGCAGCATGTACAAATGATGGGAAATGTTCAAAACATTTTCCCAAACCTTTTTTGGCGGAAACGTTCCTTGATGAAGACAGATACCCTCATAATCACCAAAGGGATAATAAGGTGACATTTGAGAAGGGGAAGTTCATATACGACAACAAACATGTGGCGCCTCACAATCGCTATCTGCTACTTAAATACAAGGCACATATCAATGTAGAGTAGTGCAACAGATCAAAGGCTATCAAGTACTTATTTAAATATTTGAATAAAGGTCCAAACAGAGCTACAATTGTTATCGAAGAAAATGTAAAAAATGGAACTACTTTGGGAACCGAAAATGTTTTAGAAGTGGACGAGATCAAAAACTATCTGAACTGCCGGTTTTTAGCCCATGTGAGGTAGTGTGGCAGTTTTTTTCGTTTGACGTCCACTACTCATACCCATCAGTCATGCAGCTTAGCTTCCACTTGCCTAATCAAAATGCAATAACATTGTGGGATTCAGAAAGGTTGCCCACTCTTCTACAAAGGGAAGGCATCGACGTTACAATGTTCACTGATTGGTTTGAGCTGAACAAATGTGACACGGCAGCGAGAACCCTTACCTATGCCGATATTCCTAAACATTATGTTTGGCATAAACAAAGTAAACAGTGGAAAAAAGGAAACATCGAAAATGCATAAGCAGGATTGTTTACTCAAGCCCGGCTTCTGGGGAACGTTACTATCTTAGGATGCTACTGAATGTTGTCAGAGGAGTTAAAGGTTTTGAAGCACTGATGACGGTCAACAAAAGGTTATGTGCAACATTTAAAGAAACTTGTTTTGCATATGGCCTACTGAACGACGACAAGGAGTGGTCACACACTATTGCAGAAGCAAGCCTGTGGGCATTAGGCCCACAATTGCGAGACATATTTGTAACAATGTTGTTGTTCTGCGACGTCAGCATACCACTCAAGCTTTGTGAATAAACTTGGGAAACTCTTTCTGAGGATATCCTAGAAAAAAAAACGTAAGCTCTTTAAGTATCCTAATTTACAGCTAACGGATGAACAGATCTGAAACTACTGCCTGATGGAAATCAAAAATTTGTTACATAAATACGGTAGATCGCTATCAGACTTCAAGGACTTACCCCAACCTGACCCAAGCTTGCTGACAAACATGGAAAATCGCCTGATAAGAGAGGCATTGGATTTTGATATCATAAAAAGCAAGGCTGAGCATCAACACCTTCATTCAATGTTAAATCCCGAACAACGAGTCATCTATGAAGATGTGGTTCAATCTGTCCATAATAAAAAAAGGAAACTTCTACTTTGTTTATTGACCGGGGGGGTACTGAGAAGACTTTTTTTATACAAAACTGTAATCTCAAGATTAAGATCAGACCGAATAATTGTACTCGCGGTTGCATCTTCAGGTAAACTATGTTGGGAACATTACTAATTTATTCAATACTTAAACAATACATTTGTACATTCATAGATATTTGTAACTACGTGCCGACCTCTCATTCTGTTTTGATGGCTATAGGAATTGCATCCTTACTCCTCCCGGCGGGCCGGACTACTTACAGCAGATTTGTTATTCCACTCGAACTAATGGAGAATAGCACTTGCGGCATAAAGCAGAACACCCAACTAGCAGAACTAATGCAAGAGGTACATCTAATTATTTGGGATGAAGCCCCGATGACACAAAGATATGCTTTTGAAGCCTTGGACACAACGTTAAGAGATATTATGGGCTTTAAGAATTCAGAAAAAGGCGCCAAATCTTTGGGGGCATGACGGTGTTGCTGGGAGGTGACTTTAGACAAATACTACCAGTCATCCCACAAGAAAAAAGACCAGAGGTTGTCCAAGCTTGCATAAACAGGTCCGAGCTGTGGAGATATTGCAAGGTTTTCACACTTACGCGCAGCATGAGGGTCAATGAATATTCAACGAACGGGGGGATTGATACAACAAAACAAGAATTCAACCAATGGGTTTTGGCTGTAGGTGATGGCACTTTACCAGCAAGGATGAAAGAAGGGGAGGACGAGCCAACACGGATTGACATTCCAGAAAAGTTCCTGATAAAAACGTGTGATTGTCCAAATTCGAAATATTGTCGAGGAAACATATCCTGATTTCACTTCAAGGCACACTAACGACGGATACCTAAAGGAAAGGGCAATTCTAACTCTACAGAATGACGATGCCGACGCAATCAACGAATTCATGTTCAAACAGTTATCAGGGGAGTCTGTGACCTACAATAGTGCGGATGAGGTCTGTATGGCATCGACGACCAATATAGATCAACACCAACTATACCCGGTCGAGTTCTTAAATTCCTTAAATTTTCCCGGTATGCCACCATATGAATTGCGCTTAAAAAAGAACTACCCATCATGCTTTTACAGAATCTCAATCCAAGCCAAGGATTATGCAATGGAACAAGATTGATCATCACTGATGTTGCTCAGTTTGTTATTCATGCAAAAATCCTAACTGGCTCACATATTGGCGACGAAGTGGTCATACACAGGATCATACTCACATCGTCCCAATCAAAATGGCCTTTTGTGCTCAAACAGAGACAACTCCCGGTGAAACCATGCTATGCAATGACCATTAACAAAAGCCATGGTCAGTCACTTAACTATGTGGGCTTGTATTTACCAAACCCAGTGTTTAGCCATGGTCAACTTTACGTGGCACTATCACGAGTGACAAGTCCAGCGGGCCTAAAAATCCTAATGATATAAGACGCGGACAAGAAACTCAAGAACCTCACCCGAAACATTGTTTTCAGGGAGACGTTCAACAGCCTATCTTAACACAAATGTACGCTGCTGCTTTGTCCTTTTAGATCCTAAAATTTCTATTTTCCTTATATAAATACTAAAGGCATACATGATTTGTGCGCATCACTTACACATTAAATGTCTATTCCATTCAGGGATGTATACTTCCGCAGGCTCTCAACAACAAAGCATGAAACCAAGTTGTCTATCCTATGTGCTACTACTACACATTTTTTTTCAAACGGGGCTCACCACAAAAGAGCTAGAACATCTATTTCCCTTCTAATACAAAGTATTTTTTTGCCTCGAATAAGTTGTACAAAAACTATTGCAACAAAACTATAAATCCTGTATATTGTTTATATGTCCTGTTAAGGCTCTTAATTAGTTTATACAAGTTAAGAATCAAAACAAAATTAACAATAACACGGATGCAAAATAAAGATAAGAACAAGGCTAGGACGGTTTTAAAAGTAACCCATCATTATAAAGGACAAGATAAACTCACCTTTCTCAAAATTCCACAGCTATCGTTGGCCCAGGTTCAACAAACCAGTGAAATGAAAGAGGAAAATGATAAAATAGAGAGGTGTTTGTTTTAAGGAATTATAAAGTCTTTGACTTTCACTATTTCTAAAAAGACCCTTTAATTTAAAAGTTGTATCTTTCTATGCAAAAGAGCATTGCAGCTTCACATATCAACATTCCGAGCCTAACGTAACATCAAAATAGTTCAGTACATTATCTCTACATTTAAACATCTAATGAACGACACCCGCTAAAGAGCCAAACCACTGAGACCCCTACGCACTTACAGCCTGCTACACGCATCTTTCAGCAAAAGCATGTATCTGCATACACCAAACTTTATCAACATCAAGAACATCTGTCTAAATCTTACACAGCAACAACCGCAACGTTCGAGAACCTGCAACTGTCGTACACCAGCTAACACGACACAGAGTCTGCAAAAAAGGCGAACATCCACGGCTGCTAAACCAAACCTTATTAACCACCAGACGAATTCCGACAGGGAAGTCGAACGAAATATATTTCTGAACATCAGACACATGGGTGCCTTCAACAATTCAAAATAACAAAGCAACACAACACTCATCAGCATACTACACGTTCACGCCATGCCATTCCACATGTAAAGTCAACACAAAGCCAAACACGCATTCACGAGGATAAATTGAAAACCAAAAAAGTCGTCTCAAACAAAACATGAACTAGCAAACACAAAACAACATCATTATATAGGCAACATCAGTTTTCGAAACACATACGCCTAATGTATGCCTCCATTCATTGTAAACATTACACCAATATTTAAAATGTTAACATTATAGCATCTTAAATGCATAACACTGATTATTAATAAAACTAAAACATCATAACAAAGACATATTCCCGAAAACGGATCCAAAAGACAAGGACAAAAAAACTCTACTCCTTATCCTCTATATCATCAACGTATCTAGCCTTCAGAGGTATACCAACACGAGTACACGCAACGAGTTGTTCCAACACTCCAAGCTTGACAACATCGCGAGCAACGATCACTCGCAAGCCCTCCAAAGCCCTCAAAGCATCTCCCCGTTGCCCCAATGCCTCCAGCTCTGCTATAAGCCGGCGGTGCTGACTCAAACTCACTCTAAGCTCAAAGCAGAAATCACGAATTACCACGAAAAAGGATTGCTCTTATGTATGTGCCCGAGTAAACCACAACTTCATCTTATCCTGCAATCGGAAGGAATTGGCATCTTCCGTTAACTTATCCAACATTATAAATGCAGACATGGTAAAATACGCTATTCAACGACGCTGGATGCAAGTATGATGTGAAAAGCTACCAAACGGCTAAGGCATAAATAGCCTGTGTAACTAACAGTTACTCTTGCAACTAGAAGCTAAGAAGCCATATAATCATTATTGCCTCCACACATACTTAATACCTGACAAAGAAGCATATAAATGCCATTAAACCAGGATACCAACTATCTTCTAACTCCTTTGGCCTTTCCTTACCTAAAGTAGAGGGAGCGACAAATATAATGACCAAAACACAGCTACCCTCGGTGCTGCAGGCCCCACCCGCGTAGGCTGGATCAAAGAACCTGCAACCTGCACAATGAAATAACCGCAGTAGCCAACAGACATCCAGACATACGTTAAGTCAATCACTACCACTTATTTATGCCGCATCAGAACCTCGCAAATACTCCAACCTGACTTATAGCGTACGCAAATAACACCAACCTGACTTAAGCTCGGAACAAAATGAACTCTTTAACGATTGGGCCTTCAATTAGGCTTAAATATACGTTTTAAATAGTAGAAACGCTTTTAAGTAGCCCAGAAACGTTTCCAATACGTAACTTGGCAACATCATACGTTTCCAACTGACGTGAAACGTGTCCAATTTTCCAGAAACGTTTCTGAGACATTTTCAGCCGTTTGCGTTTCTGAAACGTTTCCGGTACGGAAGGCGTCACCCACAGAGTTTCCGTGCAAGATAGGTTAAAAACAAAAACGAGGAAGAAAGCACAAATTACACTAGACAGATATTATTAAAAAAAAAAAAAAACAGATCGCCTTTAACATTATAAACCAGCGATCATCAAACATTGGTGAGCGATTTGGAAATGGGGATCAGATTTATACTGATGGTAAACAAACAAGGTCAGACACGTCTTGCTCAATACTACGAATATTTGACCCTCGAAGAACGCCGTGCTCTCGAAGGTGAAATCGTTCGCAAGTGCCTCGCTCGTAACGAACAACAGGTTTTCTTTTACCCTTTTTCTTCTTTATTTTTTCTTACCTCTTTTTAATAATTTAGGCATATCATAAATTCAGCTAATCAAATAAAAATAAGATCTTGTTAGCTTAGATGAATTATATAAAGGGGTCGCTTGGATTACCTTATTTTGCGCCCTTATCAAGATCTTAAAAATTCCTCACTTTATTGACTTGAGCTTATAAGCTATATGCTCAGGTTGATAAGCCCAGAATAGTGAGCTTATTGGTTTCTCAAGATGGGTTATTTGGTTTTGGGCTTATGTTTCATAACCTCACTTTTTGCAGCTTATTTTGAAACTTTTCGGCTTATATAAGCTTTATATGACAAGAAAACTTTCAAAATAAGCCACAAAAAGTGATCTTATGAAACATAGCCCAAAACCAGACAAGCCATAATCCGGCTATATAAACCGAAACAAACACCCCCTTAATAAAAGCCTGCCAAAAATAAGCTAATCCAAACGCCCCCACGTCAATGTTGGCTTTTTATACTGTGTTGAATAGACTAATTGATTTTGTGTTAATCTGGTTGTGGCCTTTAAGAAGTAAGCCTATATTTAATAGAGTCAAAATGGATCCATGTCTCGAGTTGAGTTTCTTTGTTGGGTAATCAAAGGCGATTTCGGAACAGTTGTCTCGTATTTCTGCTTCACCTTATGTTGTTGTTACATTGTGGGTGCTTCTTGCCATATGCTATATGACTATATGAGTGAGTGGCGGCATGTTAAAATGCATTACATACATGATCAGGTGAATATGGTACTCATAATGTTGGCACTAATGTTTTTGAAGAGGGTATCCTCATATATCACCAAGTGTGTTTCTTTGAATGTAGATTTTATCCGCTTCAAAAAGATGCAACTCTATTACTATTTGCTCATACGATCATACTAGATGTAATTGTTCTGTAACCTTTTGACAAAAAAATCACACTTTTAAGAGCAACTTCTCTTTTGTACCTTTGGATGCTTTATTTTTATAAATCAGATAATTGTTTATGTTATGCTTTTTCAAAAAATGAATTTATTAAATGATTGCAAAGGTTTTTTTGTAGGAGCAACTGAGCCAATTATAGTAGAGTTAGATTTTTCTTGAAATGGATTCGAATCCACATTGCAACTCAATAGATGGGGTAGAGTTTTCTTTTTTAGCAGACCGCACTTTGAGAAATCTTTGTGTTAACATTATTATTTCTGTGTTCGTCATGATGTATATTATGCATCTATAAACATGTTAAGACTTAAATTGCATATAGTAATTTCGGTACCTAAGCGTAGTAACACGTCTCCGAGACAACATAAGTTTTTGCAAAAGTCCAAAGGTTATGGTTCTCAAATTGCTTAGATTAGTCAACAAAACAATGAAATTGAGTTTCATATAATGTTTCATGTTGAACAAATTAATTCATGTAATGTGAGACTCAGAACCAGAATATCCAAAGTCAATAAACATGTTGCACTATATAACGCCAATCGAACCTCTCCTATGCATCCTAAGTGTACAATTAATAGGTCGAATGTTAAGGGACTTTGTACGGAACACCAGGGCTTGCTTGGTTTCAGTGGGTCAATAGTCGTTCCCAACTTTGTAATCTTTCAAAACAAAGTTAGGGCTTTCTTCAAAGTTCGCAACGAGATCAAGTTATGGACAATTTTTGACCTTAGTCACCTTACACAAGATAGCAAAAATTCTCAATATGGGGATTTCCTGTTGAGGTAGGGCCGGAAAATTCTGCAAGGGTATTGAAGAATGGTATGTGTGGGAAAATCTGGAACATGGAGAACTTATTTAACAAGAAAGTAAGGGGTAGTAGGGTGTTGGCGGTGGTTTTAAGGGACTGGAACCGGTTAGGGTTGAGCATGGAGAGAGATGGCCTTGAAACGGGGGTGGTAATGGACTGAAGTGAACATGGACCATTTAGGGAACATGAATAGATTAAGGGGAACCATGGGTTGTATAAGTGGACAAGTGGACTAGGACTGATGGATCAGTTTGAAATTTTGGGAGTACACCTTGAGAACAGGGGGGAGGGAGTGATGGTAGGCAGGGGCGGACTTGGCTTATAGCACGGGTATGCACGTGCATACCCTCCGATTCGACGGGCTAGTGTAAAATTTTTTTTTTTTTTTTTTTTTAAGAAATATACATAGAGTGCATACCTTTAAAAAATACCGAACTTGAGTGCATACCCTATTTTGAAATCCTAGGTCCGCCACTGATGGTAGGCTTTTATATACTCTTATATTAGTTATCACATAACTATCAATGTTGTTTATATATTAGATAGGTAATGTATTTAGGTAAATATTAGGAATAGGAGTTCTAGTAGGAAAGGGATTATTGTCAAATATATTGTACAAGTGGACTAGGACTTGAGAGCATGTGTGGGATTACATATTTTAAAGGGTTTAGTGTCTCTGTGTGTGTGTATGTGTGCGTGTGTGTGTTTTCCCAAAGCAATTAAAACACTTCTGAGTTGTTGTAGGCTTACTGGTTCATTTGCTTAGATTTTGGTGAGCAAACACTATTTAATAAGCTCAATGGTACTTATTTTAAAGTGTCTATAAGCCATAAACTTAAGCTGGAAATTTGTCCCCCGGCTCCCCCCAAAGTGTTGTAAGTTAGTTACACATGATTTGGGAAATTGAGATTATCAATATGAATGCTATTTAAAGAGTTGATATACAGTCAACCACTATTACGGAGAATTGACTGATCACTCAAATATGGATTGCTATCGTTTTTTTTATTTTTATTATGGTTTATTTTGCATGTATTTTCTATCCGGGACTTATCTCTTCTTTACCCAAACCAATCCCAAGAACCCAACCGAGGCCGGATCTTTTGCCATATAGGTCGCTTTATTTAAAAGCTGTATTAATCATTGAATCAAGTGAATAACGCATATTATTGCAACTTGTATGATTATAAACCATATAAAATATTTGTATATATAGAATATGCTTTTTTACTAATCCATTTTCTTATAACCACCCTTCAAAATTTGATTTTTCTTACCATTATCATTTAGAGAATCAAAATTATAATCACTTTTTTTGCCAAACACTAAGATGCCATCCAAATTCCAAACCCCCTTGCTGTAGTCAAACTATGACCGTGAGATTTCTACTACCTTGTTTCACAAAAGGCCAGCTCACTTTATGTAGTCCCCTTTTCTATGGTCGTTCTGTTGTTTTTGTGACCAGAAGTAAGAAAAAGTTTGAACTCGCTCCCAAAATTTTGTTTACCTACTGACCTTTCAGCTGACATTATAGCATTACTTTCAGTTACTTGTGTGTTACGACGATGACATCTTTTTTTCACTTGCTTGACAACAGTGCTCATTTGTTGAGCATCGGAACTACAAAATTGTGTATAGACGATATGCTTCATTGTTCTTTCTAGTTGGAGTCGACAATGAAGAAGTAAGTCATGCCCTCTTTTCCCATTACATCTTGAGAAAAAGAAGTCCCTGCATAAACGTCACATAATATGTGTAACAACTAATGATTCTCGTTCATTCCACTTTTGGCAGAATGAGCTTGCAATATTGGAGTTCATACATCTCTTAGTTGAAACTATGGACCGGCATTTTGGCAATGTGGTAAGCCTTCACTTCGTGCATGCACAACTGCTTCTAACAGTGCATTGCGTATTTGTTCATATTAATGGTTATGATTGTGGTCATTTTGCAGTGTGAGTTGGACATAATGTTTCATTTGGAGAAAGCTCATTTTATGCTTGAGGAGATGGTGATGAACGGGTGTATTGTTGAAACAAGCAAGGCTAACATACTGGCACCCATACAACTCATGGACAAGGCATCTTAGGAAGCTTTCACGCAATCTTTGTTGTAATGACATAATACACTGTACTTTTTTATTTCACTGTGAAGAGTGTTTGTATTTTGTTAAATCGGGTTTACTGAGTTGGTGTGTAGCGTTAGAGTTGGATGCTTCTATTGAAAATAAAGATTTTGAGCTTATGTTCGAGTGTTCTGTAGGTTTGACGGGTATATCTAAAATTTAGATGGAGCAATTTCTCATAGCTCATATCATGCCTGAACTGGAAGCGAAAGATCTCGCTTTTCCATCAGACTTGAGGTCATACATGTTACTTCACCTTTATATCGTGATAGTGGCTCGTTAGAGCTAGGTGATTGGTCTGATGGTAATTAAGTGGAAAGCAGAAAGTGGGAGGAACCGTTGCTTGATCAATGCCGTGAGAGTGCAGAGATTGCTTGATTGATGGCACTTTGAGTTCTCGACACTTGTGGTGTCTGCAATTTTTGAACTTGAGATGTCCGCAATCTTAACCGATAAAATTAAACTCCAAACCGTATTTTTCCAACTTTCAGACGAATTGAAATTTGAATGAGTTGGATACAAGGGAACTGGAAGTCAAAACTTTCCATTTATATTGGTATGGTGTTGGAATTGAAAACCTTTCATTGCTTTATTAATCAAAGATCGTACGGAATAGAATCTCGATTTCACTTCTATGATGTAGCCAACCACCATGCTTCGGAACGAAATTTAGATTTCAATGCGGGATTTAATAAAGAATCTATGTCGTAGGGGATTGTTCATTTTGATAATAGAGCTTTTTTTTTATCCCACTATAATTATCAGGGCTGTGTTTGAAATTTTAAAATTTTCGAATCTTCTAAGCAAAAATAAATAATGAGGTCTTTCGAGAAAGAATGTTATATATAAATTGTCACAATTTATAAGATATAATGCAATTAATTATCTAAACGTTTAACATATTACTCATTTAAGATATTTTCTCATCTAAATACACTAGTTATAATACCCGTATGTGTACACATGTATATAATTGTTAACGATACACATTTGGGGCTCTTAAAATTTTTGAGTCCCGAAGCGGTCGCCCATCTTGCACACAGGCCCGGCCCTGGCTATGGGCAGTCAGGGCGACGACCCAGGGCATCACACAAACAAGGGGCATTATTTTTTCCTGATTTGTATATATGAGAAAAATTATAAATAGGACAAGATTCAAGCTAAATGAGACCGAAGAATAGCAGTTGTCTATAGGTTGTCAGGATCGGGATCTTACTTAGGATCGTTTTCGGCTTTGCAAGATCGTAATCGTAGGATCGGATCGGGATCGTAAGATCCTATGAAAACATATATATTTTTGTATAAGGTTATTTTTTTATATTTCTATATGTTTTTTATATAATCTTTTATATGATGAGCATTTACATATATCCCAAAACACTTCAATATTTATATTTTTTATCCAAACATTTTTAATAGCATTTTACATCATGCATTGATAACTTATGTTTTAGAGAAATATTTAAATTTTTAAATTTTATTGGGTATATATGAAATTCCTCCTTATATGATAAACGAATTTAAATGGATGATAAAAGAAAAAAGTTATATGTTAAAGTACCATGGTAATAGAACATTATATATATTGTAATACATACTTGCACAAAGTTCATTCATGTTTCAATCGATAAATGAATGATATGGATAAAAAAAAGATACTACATACGTGCACCTACTTCATGTTTCAATCGTTAAACGATTATGGATTGAAAAAATATGAAACCATCTTGATGAAAATTTATAAACCTTAGCCTAAATTACCAAAAGTCCAAAATAAGATCATTCTACAATCGTACGCGATCCGATCCGATCCTACAATCCTGATACGATCCTACTTGAATTGCGATCTTGTTACGATTCTGATCGTTTTTGTGTGCGAAATCGTAAGATAGATCAGGATCGCGATTTTGACAATTTCATTTGGGGAAAACGAATAAATCATGAGAGAGAAACAAAACAAAAAGTTTTTGTCGTGTAGTTATGAGCCATACTCGGGTAGTCACGTGGGTGGTAAATGGGTGAGTTGTAATTAATATTTTTAACCTAATTATTTTTCATATTCTTTACTTGTTTACTTTTTCCTTTAGAAAAGAATTTTCATTTTCTACTTTTTGAAAACAGAATTTAGATATAAAGTACGTAGTAGCGTACTATTTTATTTTTAAAAACGTTATTGATCAATTGAGTAAGTTAGGAGCCGTTTAGTTGGCGAAAATATCTTATTTTTCAGAAAAATTTTCATGTGGAAAGTGACTATCACACCAATATGTGGGTTCAAAACCCATGAATTAGTCGGCCAAAATGTCAGAAACCTTGATTACCCACGCACAAAAAAAAAACCATACCCTTAAGTAAATGGCTCTTTTATTTGGAACTTTATCAAGAGTATATTACCTTATAAACTGCACCAAAACATCTTTGTCCAGACTTATTATTTAGAGTATTTGGAACATTGAAGCTGAAGAAAGGTATGTATGTGTCTTGTTTTTGGTCCTTGTCTAGTTGAGCTGCTAACATATGCAAACAAAAATGATGTGACTTACTTCATCACTGACTAAATTCTTATAAAAAGATCAAGTTTTTTTTAGTTGTATAACTTACATTTATTATATGATTTCTTATTCTTTCTCTAAGCGAACTCGGTCATCGTAAAATCAATTACCTATCGAGTTTATAGTCCTCAAGAATCTCATCCTCTCCAATTAGTTAGAAAATCAACCCCCTCCCCATCTCCTTCCCAAAATAGCCAAACTAAATGGCTAAGGGTGCGCATCATTGCTTATATAAAACTACTTATCTTCTTATTGCATTTTTGTCAAAAATTTAGAAGCTGATTGGGATATAGCTAATTTACACTGCGTATCTAACTATATGCGCGTGAAATAACCTATATTGAATCAGCAAGTTGAAACTAAAATGCGAGTATCCAGTAGGTAGGCAGTAAAGCAATTTTAATGAGCAATCCCAAACACCCCCTTATAAATAGTCCCTATATTTGCTATATGTTTTCAATAGAAAATTGTACACACCTTATAATAAACCATTTCAAAACGCAATGAGCAGTCCCAAACACCCACTAAATGCGATCACCGTAAGTTTTACACAAAGCACTTTTACATTACCTATAGAGATTTAAACTCAGCAACTCACATGGTTCAAACAGAACATTTGGTCCAAACATAATAGCTTATTTTGTGTAATGGATATAAACTCCTAAATCGTTTTTAATTAACAAAAAGTATGTGACACATCTACTTATGTGCTATCAACTCGTAAAACGTTGCTAAGAATGCAAAAAAGGAAAGACCCAAAGATAAAAAGCACCTACATTTGTTTTGTATGCAGCGGGTTTAGCCTTTGCTGCACTCAACATCTTTGTCCACTTCTGATCATTTATAGTGCTTCATGTTTTATAAAATGCTTTAACACAGTCAACCAACATCTAGTACTACTACTAATTTAAATTTCCTACATCATATCCATCATTACCAATCTAGCACAACCCCGACCCTCCATTGCTCTGCAAACTCTGCGTTAACGTCCAATCTTTTACGTATCCACAAAAGCCAAATTTTGACCATGACTACTACCACAATCCAAGCCCTAACATCAAAGAACCAGTCGCCCCTAACACACCAACCGCAACCATAATCGCCAGATTCTTCTTACTCAAACTGCCTAGGCCGACTGTTTGATATTTATGTTTGGAATTTTTGATGATCTAGGTGCCCTGGAAGATGTGTGTTTTGTTGATCTAAATATCCTGCAGTTGGATTTACAAAACTTGGCAAAATAGTAAACTGAATAAATTTCTAAGGAATTTGGCTATGCAAAATGTTTTAAACGTGTTTCATGTTCTTGGACAGCATATGAGCAATGAAGACTTTGTATATCATATTGTATAACTTCTGTAATGTTTATATTGATGATTTGATGGTTGATCAACTTTAAGCACTGTATAATCATAGGAAAATTGCGTTACGGAAAACCTAATAAACCGCACTAAATTCGTCAACCTATTCGGTATACATCCATTCAACTTAGTACCATATAATACTAAACTATTCAAAAAAGTACAATTACCGAGACCGCCACGTATCACACAAGTCTATTCATTATCAGATAGATCTAAACCTACTAAATAAGGAAACCAAACTCATATATCATTCGGTATTGAACCCGTAAGCTTATTACCTGAAAGATCTAAGTTCTGCAAGATGTCACACAACTCTAAATCCTTCGGCACACCTCCCGCGAGCCTGAATCGCGCAACTTAAGCGAAATTAATCTATTTTCTTGATCCAGTTATACTGGTGCATCTGTGATGGAATAAAAGTGGTTAAAAGGTGAAAAGTCATTTTTAAGTATTGAGCAACAAAAAGAAACATACGGATGTCCATGTTCGATAATGACAGAGCATTTTTTGTTGCGGAGTTACTAATATTTGAGGTCTTAAGTGTGTAGGAAGTCGGGAGATAAAAAGAACACTAACAATGTGGAAACTAAATTCAGCATAGACTTTGGTTTCCGGATGGAGATTTCACTTAGTAGCTAACTTAGTGTGTAACACATTTCTATAAAAAGTGTTCATGTACAGTTAATACATTAATTCTTATGAATTGAAACTTCAATATCTAAAACTAAAGATTGCATTCGTTGGACCACAAAGACAGAATAATGTACATATGTCGATAACTTTGTTTAGTTATATCTACTCCCTTGGACAAAGAATCTATAACGGTCGCATACCATGATATTTTTCCCGTGTTGGTAAATATTCATGATGTACTGTAATGTTTTATGCAGTCATCACACCAATACATATACTGATCCACATCTTTCTCATATTGCACTAATCTTTCATATCTTTTTCATATTGCACTCATATTTCAATTAAGTTATCGAGTTCCAAACCAACTTTCTCCTGATAAGGATCAAATTATAGTTTTTCTTACTTTTCCTCAAATCCTCATACATAAATTTAAATTCTTGAATAAAAAGTTTAATAAAAGTAATAATAACAATAACAACAAATGAAATCTAATTTTCTAGTCTTGCTCTTGTAGAATTCATTTTATGTATGAGCTCAATGGACACCATTAAAATCCAAATGGCTGTAAAAAGGTTTACAGCTCTGAAGCAACAATTTAGAATGATTAAAGAATAAGTGTAGAGTTGCACCAAAATCCAACCAACGCTTCCTTTAAAACTTTTAAACTAAAGCCATTCCAAAAAATAGTTTTGCTAAAAAAGGGATGTGATAATGATTTAAATTATCAGTTCATTCAGTTGTGTATGACTTAAACTTATAATGTAGATATACAAAATAGTAATGGTTGTCAAAGAAAGGTTATACCTTTATTCTATTGCATCAAACCCACTAATATATTGACTAATAGAGTAATAGAACACCCTATTCACTTTCTCCATCTTTAGATTAGGGTTTTTAGTCCAAAAAAAATTAGTGGCGTCTTCTCTATTCTCCGGCTCTGTAACTGCAGATACACCAACTCCGTCCGTCATTCTTCCGGCAGGGTTGCCGGGGTTGAATTTGAAACTTTAAGTTTCTTCAAAGCTTGGGTTTTGGCATCAAAATCGTTAATTTTGAGTTAGGGTTTTGGGAGAAGAGTTTGTAGGGTTTTGGGTTTGCACGACGTTGGTTTTGGGTTTGGGGAGAAAAATAGGATTAGAACTGATTCCATGGGTGGAAAGGATTTGTATCATATCGTTTTCCTTAATTTTTAGTTTTGACCCTGAAGTTTTGTAAGTCACTCCCGCTTTTTTGAAGTTTCGCTTTTTTATAGTTTTGACACATATAATTTTAACCCAATTATCTAAAAAGAACGATTTTTCACAAATTTTTTACAATTTTTGGCCAATTTAAGAAATATTTAGGTTTTTTCCATCTTTTGATATTTTTTTAAAAATCCGTATTAAAATAATTCTTACCTAATAAAGTATGATTTGATTTTTTTGAAATACGAAAGTCCCCACTTGAGGTTTTGCTTTATGATATAAAAGATTTTTCTTCTTGAAAAATATGTGTACACATGTATATAATTGTTAACGGTACACATTTGGGGCTCTTAAAATTTTTGAGTCCTGAAGCGGTCGCCCATCTTGCACACAAGCCCGGCCCTGGCTATGGGCAGTCAGGGCGACGGCCCAGGGCATCACACAAACAAGGGGCATTATTTTTTCCTGATTTGTATATATGAGAAAAATTATAAATAGGACAAGATTCAAGCTACATAAAGCACCAAAGATGCAAATGCAAGAAACAATAAAAAACCAAGGTTGTCAGGATCGGGATCTTACTTAGGATCGTTTTCGGCTTTGCAAGATCGTAATCGTAGGATCGGATCGGGATCGTAAGATCCTATGAAAACATATATATTTTTGTATAAGGTTATTTTTTTATATTTCTATATGTTTTTATATAATATTTTATATGATGAGCATTTACATATATCCCAAAACACTTCAATATTTACATTTTTTATCCAAACATTTTTAATAGCATTTTACATCATGCATTGATAACTTATGTTTTAGAGAAATATTTAATTTTTTAAATTTTATTGGGTATATATGAAATTCCCCCTTATATGATAAACGAATCTAAATGAATGATAAAAGAAAAAAGTTATATGTTCAAGTACCATGGTAATAGAACATTAGATTTATTGTAATACATACTTGCACAAAGTTCATTCATGTTTCAATCGATAAATGAATGATATGGATAAAAAAAAGATACTACATACGTGCACCTACTTCATGTTTCAATCGTTAAACGATTATGGATAGAAAAAATATGAAACCATCTTGATGAAAATTTATAAACCTTAGCCTAAATTACCAAAAGTCTAAAATAAGATCATTCTACGATCGTACCCGATCCGATCCGATCAGATCCGATCCTACAATCCTGATACGATCCTACTTGAATTGCGATCTTGTTACGATTCTGATCGTTTTTTGTGTGCGAAATCGTAATAAGATCGATCAGGATCGCGATTTTGACAATTTCATTTGGGAAAACGAATAAATCATGAGAGAGAAACAAAACAAAAAGTTTTTGTCGTGTAGTTGTGAGCCATACTCGGGTAGTCACGTGAGTGGTAAATGGGTGAGTTGTAATTAATATTTTTAACCTAATTATTTTTCATATTCTTTACTTATTTACTTTTTCCTTTAGAAAAGAATTTTCATTTTCTACTTTTTGAAAACAGAATTTAGATATATAGTACGTAGTAGCGCACTATTTTATTTTTAAAAACGTTATCGATCAATTGAGTAAGTTAGGAGCCGTTTAGTTGGCGAAAATATCTTATTTTTAAAAAAAAAATCATGTGGAAAGAAAAATATTAAAAATCTGTTTAGACATATTTTTTTAAACATTTTTCAAAAAAATAGAATTCTCATTTTCACTTTTTTTTTAACATTTTTAAGAAAAAGTGGAAAGCCCATTTATCATTCTCAATTCTTCTCAATAAAAAAGAAAAAATATAACTCCAACTAAACGGATTTTCAAAATCTCAACTCTTCTCTAAAGAAAAAAAAAAAATTCCCTTCTCTAAGAAATTAGAAACTGAAAAATAGGAAAACTTTTCACCAACTAAACGGCGCCTAAGTATTTTAATGTATGCTCTCTTAATCTTAAAATGACTACTTATTTCGAAAATATACAGTCTATAAAATCTCAATTAAATGCGCTTTTTAGCAATCAAATATCATTTTCATTCATTAATTTTTTTTGATTGATTTAAAATATAAAGTGCATACTTGTTATGAAACTACCCAAAATAAAAACATGAAAAACAGAGTTTACTAGGGGTAATCGAGATAACGTTACGAAAATATATTGTGTTGATCTTCTAAATGTATAATTTATGCATTTGTATGTATGATCGTCTTAAATTATATAAAAAATACATAAATTTTTATTCAGGATTAATAAATATAAGACGAATACTAAATCTTTTACGTTCCAAAAAGAAGAAAAAAGAACAAGTGTCACGTTTGATTCATTTATTATCTTTATTTCAATGAAAATGCTTATTTTATCTAGTTCTCTTTGAGGTTTTTGGTTAATTTCGAACTTATATAAAAACCAAACCCCGTTAGTTATTCGTTTACATCATTTAGTCGGGGCATTTTTTGACCACTTCGCCCAGGGCATCAAAAATCTCAAGACCGGCCCAGCTTGCACACCTTAAAAACATCCATGAAGTTTATGTACTTACATTTGTCGAGTCATAATGGTTATTGTTTTTGCTATTTGTACCCAATAATCTTTTTAAGGGTATGTTTGGCGAAATGGGTTGAGGTTGAGGCTAGGGCTTATATTATAAGCCGAAATTGAAATTTGTATTTTTGTAAACTTATTTGGCAAATGGGCTGAGGCTTATTATTGCAAAATTACTAAAAATGACATAATTAAATGAATTTTCGGTATATGTTTGATATTTTTGTGGGCATATAAGTAATTTATGATTCAAAAGTTATGGGCTAAAGTTTTAGCCTTTTTATGGAGCTGAGGCTTATAGAGACTTATGACTTATAAACCCTTTCATAAGCTTGCGTGACAAACGAGACTTATTTTATAAGCTGACTTATTTTAAAAGTCCAAGCCCCAATAAACCTCAACAAGCCTCTTGCCAAACATACCCTAAGTGTTCAAAATATCCAACTTGGCATAATCTATACTCAAATTTTGAGAAATTTGACGTGTAATCGATGTGTTAAGAAAACGAGACATAAATAAGAAAATACGATAATCGACGTTTTTACTCATTTTCCGTAAGCGATCATAAAAAATACGTTGACATTTAGGTATGACTCGTGTTATTTAGATTCAACGGTAAAAATCACGAAAACAATAAGAGTACATTTAGTTAGAAGATTTTTTTCTTATTCTCCCGTTTCAGTTTTGTAAAAAGAACGAGTTGGAATTTAACCCGCGCGTTGCCGCGGGAGTTAAGTTTTTTGCATTGTTGTTGTGCAAGTTTCGGTTTGGTAAATATCAATATTGGTTTCATTTTATTCGTGGTTCAGAAGCATTTATGTCCGTATATTTTTTATTTAAAAAATTTATGTAAAAAAGTTGCGAATAAAAGAAACTTGAGGGGCGTTTTTTATTTTATTTTTTAAAAATTTATGTAAAAAAGTCATAAACAGTTAAAAGTTGATGGTCCGTTTTGTAAATTTTTTTTTTTATTTTAGTTTTGGCCAAATTTTGGGCTAGTTTTTGGGCCGGTACAGTATATTTTTTATTTTAAAAATTTATATAAAAAAGTTGCGAATAAAAGAAACTTGAGGGGCCTTTTTTATTTTATTTTTTAAAAATTTATGTAAAAAAGTCGTAAACAGTTAAAAGTTGAGGGTCCGTTTTGTAAAAAAAATTTTAGTTTGGGCCAAATTTTGGTCTAGTTTTATTTTTTAAAAATTTATGTAAAAAAGTTGTAAACAGTTAAAAGTTGAGGGTCCGTTTTGTAATTTTTTTTTTTAGTTTGGGCCAAAATTTGGGCTTTTTTTTGGGCCGGTACTGTAGCACTGTAGCAAGCACTGCAGATGCTACAGTGCCATTGACCATTTGAGAATTGTATTATAGAGTAATAAAAGCACGTCTCGTAATTTTTTTTTCCTTCTTATTTTTAGCGAAAGAAGTGGGGGTGGGATGGATTATAAATTTTGTTTTGGGCCGATGAAAAGTAACCATGTGGAAAAAAGGGAAAAAAGTTGGGTTAGATGTTGGGCTAAACTTAAAAAATAAAAAATTACTTGGGCCGGGCCAAAGTAGAGCCCAAAAAAAAGTTGGGCTAGATGTTAGACTAAATTTAAAAAAAAAAATACTTGAGCCGGGCTAAAGTAGAGAAAAAAAAAAAAAAACTTGGGCCGGGCCAAATTTGAGCCCAAGTGGCCCAAGTCAAACTTTTGGCACTGTAGATTTGGCTAGATGTATTAGACTTAATTAAAAAAAAAAAATACTTGAGCCGGGCTAAAGTAGAGGAAGAAAAAAACAAAAAACTTGGGCCGGCGCCATAATTTGAGCCCAAGTGGCCAAAATGTCAAACTTTTGACACTGCTAGATCTACAGTGGGTTAGATGCTACTAGTGCCATCCCGACATTTGAGAAATTCTGTATTATAGAGTAAATAAAAGCACGTCTTCGTTAATTTTTTTTTCTCCTTCTTATTTTTAGCGATTAGGAAGTGAGGCGTGGTGAGGGATTATAAAGTTTTTTTTTGGGACGAATTGATGAAAAGATTGAAAAAGTACCATGTGGAAAAAAAAAATGGGAAAAAAGAGGAAAAAAAGTTGGGCTTAAACTTAAAAAAAAAAAATTACTATGGGCCCGGGCCAATGTAGAGCCCAAAAAAAAGTTGGGGCGGAGATGTTGTCTAAATTTAAAAAAAAAAAAATACTTGAGCCCGGCCAAGTGTAGAAGCAAAAAAAAAAAAAAAAAAACTTGGGCCGGGCCAAATAAAATTGAGCCAAGTGGCCCAAGCTCAAACACTTTTGACACTGTAGATCTTACAGTGGGTTAGTTGCTACATGTGCCACCAGAAATTTGAGAATTGTATTATAGTAGTAATAAAATCACGTCTTCAGTAATTTTTTTTTTCCTTACTTATTTTTAGCGAAGAAAATGAATTTATAATGGGTGGGGGGAAAAGTGGGGGTGGGAGAGAATTAGAAAGTTTTTCTTTGGCCGCTGATGAAAAGTAAACATGTGGAATAAAATGGGAAAAAAAAAAAATAGTTGGGCTGATGTTGTTGCTAAACTTCAAAAAAAAAACAAATTAACTTGGCCGGGTCATATTAGAGCCCACCAAAAAAGAGTTGGGCTAGATGTTGACTAAATTTATAAAAAAAAATTACTTGAGCCGGGCCAAAGTAGAGTAAAAAAAAAAAAACTTGGGCCGGGCCAAATTTGAGCCCAAGTGGCCCAAGTCAAACTTTTGACACTGTAGATCTACAGTGGGTCAAATGTTTGCTCTATGTAATATAGAGTAATGAGGGTATTTAATTTTGGGTTCATTAATAGGTAATCTACTTACAAAAAACTATATTTTTAGGTAACGTACTTTGTATATTATCATTCAGACCCATCAAACTTTTAAATGTTGTTCAATATAGGCAATAACGGGCAAATTTTGAAAGGGTTACCGGTTCAAAACCGACACGTCATCATTTTTATATAAATAAATTTTTTTTTTCTTTTTTTTCTTTATCACAACCCACCACCACCCTCCTCCTTCATTACCTTCCTCCTCCACCGCACCTCCTCCTCCACCACCCTCCTCCTCCACCACCCTCCTACACCGCACCTCCTTCTCCACCACCCTCATTTTATCAAAAATAATCTTATTACTTTCTTCAATAAGAGCTTTGATATCCTTTGTAAGCTTGAATGCATCTCTTGCTGCTCGATACTTCTTTTTTACATTAGAACATCCAAGGTCGTTGCTTGGAAAGTTGTCAGAACCTTCCTGGACGTCTTCAACATCTGATGTAGATGTTGATGCTGGGCTTTTAGAATCGACGCTTCCAGGAAGAATTTTGTCGACATTTTTTATGATCTCATCAACTTCATCCAACCACTTTGGTACACGAGTAGGTGTCTCTAGACGGTTTCCACGGTTACTTCCCATCTTCTTTTTGTTATCATTTCTTTGACCTTCCACAGGCCCCTTTGTAAATTTATGCATCATTCACATGTACGTTCTGTGTAATCATGAATATAAGCTATGATCATGTCAGGTTTTTCATTTATTCACGTAACACTAACGCATCTGTCAATTTTTGACACTGTCACAAATCATGGCAACAGCTGAATCAAACATTCATTTAAGAAATGGATACCGACTCAACACAAATTTCCATGTTTGTAAAATTACTTAACGTTTGATCACACGGTCTTTATTTCTCAATATAATCATGTCTTATAATATTCACAGATTTGAGATCGAGCAATCTCCACCACCAAAGAAGAACAAGCAAGTTCTAAGTCACAGACTAACCAGAGTATTCTCAGAGGATTACAAACATGTTGAAGGGATCATATTTAATCCTCGTGGTGACCGTGTGAAGCAATGGAACATATATTTCTTAGTTGCAGCACTTATTTCTATCACAATAGATACTCTTTTCTATTACTTACTTGAAATAAATGTGGAGGATATGTGCATGAGTCATGATACTTCTTTAAAAGTCACTCTTACTGTCATTCGATCAATTGTTGACTTTTTTATGTCATTCATATCTATGTTCGGTTTCGAACTGCTTATGATGCACCCTCACATATGGAAGTCTATTCAAGAGAAAAAAGAAGATGAAGTGGACCCGTAATGCTGATGTGGCACTCAAACCGGTCACATTACCTATTTTAGCAAGTCATTAAAAGTTTGATGGGTCTGAATGATAATATACAAAGTACGTTACCTAAAAGTGTAGTTTTTTGTAAGTAGGTTACCTATTAATGGACTTAACCCTTTAATTTTCCACAAAACATAAAAAAAACGTTATATGCTATCGTTTTCTATTTTCAAGAAAACAAAAAAGGTTCCAAAGAAAGAAAATAGAGTTTTGTGATTTTCCTTGTTAAAGTAGAAAATATAATTTTTCTAGTTTGTAGAGAATTTGTTAAGAAATATTTGATTTGAACGCAATCTCTATTTTCCTTGTTTTGCACAAAGCATTTTGTTGAAAAAAAACCTATTTCAACTAAACGCGCCTTAATCATTCTAACTTATGCATGTAATGTATGTTGCTGTTTTATAACATGGCATCTTTTTAAAATTCTTGTCACTTGTAATTGTCGCGTCTAGGGACTTAAGAGAGATGGTGTGGTAATGCCATCTTGTCGTCAAATTTAGGTGGACACCATTTGGCTTGAGCCAAACCGGAGCCACCATACCAGCATCCACCTGCGTCAAAGCCCAAGCCAAACTATTGGCCTGGCGTGTGTGAAAGACCAATTTTATCAATTGATTTTGTGTTTTAATTAGGTATTATGAGTTTTAAAATGAATGTTTTGGCTTGAGTGAAAAGTGAGTGAAGTGATAAGTAAAGTGAAAAAATGATGCCTAGATGTCCTGAGGTGACTCTTTGATTTGAGTCGCCACACCGTAGCTCTCTAATATACCTTTTTAAAGTGCAGGGGCGAAACCGAAAAGGACACTACGGTTAAATTATGCGGTTAAATAGATAAAAAAAATTATGCGTTTAAAAGACATATTTAATTTAGCCTCTGAAAAAAGTAAAATAAGTTTTTATGGGCCTTTAAAAAAGGTTTAGGCCCACAATTTTCACAATAACTATTCGCCTCAATGTCTTTAGGCACCATGCACATATTCATGGCGGAAGAAGAGTACACTCTTCAAAAGATGGCAACATCTTTGGACTCAAGTTCCTAATCTCATATATATAAACGATAAGTTATCTTTTTATTCTCGCTGTGCTTTCTTTTCATTCATAAACAGAAACATATCTCAATGTCATAAAGTGAAGTTAAATAAATTCCAACTGAACACCAAGTACGATAATAGATTTGAATCACATGTTAACAAGTTACAAGTGTATTCGTTATGCTATTAGTTGTAACGTCCAAGACCTTGATTTATCGTTAGAGTGTGATAGGGAATTCAGCTATTTCATCGACGAGTGTGATAGGGAATTCAGCTATTTCATCGACTTATATGGGTTGCTTTTCATCAATTCCCACTTTACTCGTCTGAAATTGTCATGCTGCATGCTTAATCCAACTTGTGTGATTAATTGGAATAAACTTACTAGTTTGTGTATTTCAAAAGGGAAATTAGATGAAGATTCAATTGAAAACATATTAAGCGGAAGTCCCCTGTTGGAAACTTTGAACTTGCACAAGTGTTATGGTTTTAAGCGGGTTGATATTTACTTCTAAGAGTGTTAAGAAGTTAGTGTTATCCGGATACACGAATCCTGAAGATAACTTCATGAAAATTGAAATCAATGCTCCTAATATTTTGTCTTTAACAATCCAAAAAAGTTTGGTTTTATGGAGGTTGGTGTTGCTAAATGTTTATTTGTTAGTCGTAACTACATTAGATTATACCACATATATGTTTTTTGTGAGAAGTCTCAAACTGCGGAAGAAAATATGCTTAAAGGTCTTATACTAAGCCTTAGCCATGTGAAGGAGCTTAAGCTTGGGTATTCCTGCTCAAAGGTAAATTTTCCTTTTATTTCTGTTTTACTTTTTTTTAACGGCGTTCATTTGCTTTACTAGTACTTTACAAGCATACTTGTTCCTAGCTCTAGGTTTATACTTATTTGTTTTCGAAGAGGATCAGATGTTACGTTTCTAGCAGATCATCTTAGACTTATGTAGATAGAATTCTCATACTATTAATGTGACCCTAAATAATCAGAAAATCGAAAGTAGGTTCACTTTCCTGAAATTTCAGAACTAATTTTATCAACCTATAGTCACAATAATCAGTTTGAACTCACAGCACAAACTCTAATTATTGTGAAGATCATCAAACCATACATATACTGAAATAAATGGCAAGTAGAAACTATGAATCCACTTCAACATTTGTTGGCACAGACACAAGCGTGTGGGTTCTTGTTGTCGATCTTTGTTATAGATGCTTCCTTGATTGCATGCTGAAAAGTCATCCTTGAAGTATGTTGTAGATTCTTCCTCTTGGGCATCTCTTTTGTTCTTAAGGAATATGATTACACGTTACTCATTATTAATTTTTTTTGTTGGTAGGTTCTCCCTCGTTTGGTAGCTCAAGGTTTCACTGTTCCATCAAACATAAAGTATCATGATATTCTTACAGCGCACGGGTCTAGTTGAAAACGGAGACTGGGACTAACACTTGATAGATGGTCCAAAAGGTGTTTTTCTATGAATGCATTTCCAGAAGAATGACACAAGAGTATGAGATGATTAAGTAACATTTTAAGTTATACGTTAATATCTTTTTACCAGATTGATACTGATTACCAGCTGGCCTTTTTAGCTAGTTTGCGATTGATAATGCTTTCGTGTTTTGCCTTTTTGTTGCGTTCTTAGGGTAGGACCTCTTGGCGTTTTTAGCTAGTTTGCCCCGTTGTAGAGATTTTTCCTTTTCTTTGGGTCTATATGTGATTTTTGTTCTTCTTCTCTGTGCTTGCCTTCTCGTTTTGTAGATTATGTGTAGTATTTTTCATTCTCATTATTGCTTTAGCTGCTTGAGTGTTCGTATGCCTGTTTTGTGCTTCCCATGATGTACCTTTGCTTGATTTATATATATATATATGTATATATGTGTGTGCGTGCGAGCGCGTGTGGCTGTGTGTCTGGGCGTGTGTGCGTGGGTGCGTGTGGGTGTGTTTGTCTGTGTGTCTGTGAGTGTGAGTGTCTGGGTGTGTGTGCCAGTGTTGTTGTGTGTATCTGGGTGTGGGTGCGCGTATGTGTTCGTGTGGGTGCATTTAAAAAAAACGCTCTCTCCCCCTCTCTTGTCTCTTAGCCGGAGGTCTACTCGAAAACAGTCTCTTTACCAGTAAAGGGTAGGGGTAGGATCTGTCTACATCTCACCTCCCCCATACCCTGCTTAGGCAGGATTGGGTATCGTTGTCGTTGTCGATACTGATCACCAGCACCTCCGTAAATTGGTTTTTCAACGTTTACCTCTATCTGGTTGTTCACTTCATCTTCTTTAATTAATGTTTCACTTTCTTATAGGATAGGTAGTGACCGAGCTTTAGAGCAAAATATAGTAGTTTGTTGTGATTTAAAATAATAGCTTAAAAAGTAGGTACGGTTTACAGCTAGTTTAATCAACAAAGTACAGTAGTTTTCAAGATGGATTAAAGAAGGAAGAAATAACTGATAGAATGTAAACTTAATTTTTCACGAGAAATATTATCAACATCAACTGCTGTAGCAATGCAAGTTGAAAAATAGAGTAAATTGCATAAATCATCCTTAAAGTTTGGCTAAATTGCATATTTCATCCTAAACGTTACGAAAGTGCAAGAATCATCGTTGTGAAAAAACATTTGGTGCAAGTATCGTCCTTGTGAGGAAATCTTTCAGGAAACCTTTGTTGCAAATATCGTCCTCGCAGGGACGATACTTGCACCAAAGGTTTCCCTACATGGACGATTCTTGCACTTTCGTAACGTTTGGGACGAAACATGCAATTTAGCCAAATTTCAGGGACGATTTATGCAATTTACTCTGAAAAATATTAGTATCAACATATTCTTGAGCAAACTGAAAAATCGTTGTTTTTTTGGGTAAAGAGTTTTCCCGGTAAAATGTATTGAAAATGGTTGTTAGTTTGCACCATATCCTTTTTTTCTAATATATCTCGATTGAGCATTAGGGACGGAGCCAAGGGTTCCCGGGACACCTATGGGTTTTTTTTGATTTAGTGTTAATTTTTGAAAAAAACATCGATTTTTCCCAAATGCACTAGGTCCATCGAAATCTTCGTATTCACTTTTTAACTCTATTATATTACGGCTCAAATTGTGCACCCGGTTATATTTAGTCCTGGCTCCGTCCTTGTTGAGCATATGTAGTTTGGTGGTTGTGAATATGCACTTAGGACTTTTAGTTCCCATTTTGGGTGGGTAAGTTAGGAAATAATATAGGGTGTGTGTGATGATCCTGGATATCTTTGTTGTATCGTGTTTGTTCACTTTCCGTATAAAGTATTTCGACCCTATAATATGCCTGGGTTGCACGAAATCTCTATCGGGATAATACAAAGAGAGTAGTAATTTGTGTTCTAGGCACAAGAATCACAAATCAAGAACATTGAAGGAATTGTATATATTTTCGTTCTATTTCTGAGACCAAAAGTTCCTATAGATATAACAGGAAATTTAGACAGTTTTTGAGAAGTTTTCTGTTTTTAACCAACAGACAAGACTTTACGGCGTAAAGTCTTCAACTCTTCACTTGTTACGGCCTAAAATCAACATAGATTACGGCGTAAACTATAAGCCTTAAAACTAAAACCATGTTATGGCGTAAACTATTCGTATAGGTTGCGGCGTAAACATCCAAAGGTTTAAGTCCTTAACCCAACAAGAGTTTACGGCGTAAACATAAAGTTTACGGCGTAAACTCCACATGTCCTATCTTGGTTTATTTCATGTTAGCTCAACGAGTGTGCACTCCACACTTCCCTAACTCGTATCCTAGCCGAACATAAAACATCATTGGTCTCTAGTAAATCATCATTACCTAAATGGCCGTCGATGACACTAAAATCACCAACAAATCCCCCCTATTTTAGTGTAATCCTTGATTTACTAAAACATATATAAAGATATATGCAATTATGTTAAAAAAATATAACGAAACAAACAAATGCATAAATAAAAATGTCTTGCGATTGAATTTTCATCTTAGTATAATACACATTCTAAATATTTGAAAATCGGGGTGTCGTAACGATTGAACCCGTCAATCCATTTGAATACCTGAAGATACTATACACATTCGTTTCTACAACTGAAGATACTATATACATTCGTTTCTACAACACTCTAAAGTTCGTTTACTTGACACTTTACAAGCCATGTGTCCCAATCCATTAATGAACATATAGGAAGCCAAGTCCAAGCTTCTTGAAGCGGCAAAACTTCATGTTCATATAGGTGGTCCTTTTAGTTCTTGCACCTGTATTTGAAATTTTTCAAAAGAACCATTAAGAAGGTAAACTTTAACCTAACCATCACTTACAGGTCTGAATACATACCTTGGGAAGATAAATACACATGTTCTAATCTCTAGCTATGAGCTTTCCACATTGAATTCAGCTTTTAACGTTGTATTAGAAGGGAATTGGGTATCTCATAGGTAGTAGATTTAAATGGACTTTAATCACATCCCTATCACCGACTTATGCACTAAGTCCCTAGCTAGACGCCCTTAGTCAAGTGGTCAGCTAAATTATGTTGTGATCGAACAAACTCAATAGAAATCACACCATTCATGATTAACTCCCTAATTATACTATGTCTAACACCCAAGTGTCTTAACTTGCCATTATACATTTGACTATATGCTTTAGCCAATGTGGCAGCACTATCACAATGAATAGAAATCGGTGCTATTGGTTTCAGCCAAATTTGAATCTCATGCATCAAGTTTCTTAGCCGTTCTACTTCCTTACCAGCAGCAGGCAATGCTACAAACTCAGATTCCATAATAGAACCAGTGATGCATGTTTGCTTCTTGGAAGCCCATGAAAAGTCACCTCCCCTAAGCAGGAACACCCAACCACTCGTAGAAGATGAATCTTCAACATGATTTATCCAGCTAGCATCTGAATAACCTTCTAACACCGAAGGATATCCAAGATATGATAAACTATAATTCATAGTACCCTTTAAGTACTTGAATACCCTTGTTATTGCTTGCCAATGTTGTCTACTAGGGTTACAAGTAAACCTGCTCAATCTACCAACTACATAAGCAATATCAGGTCTAGTGCTAGTCATAACATACATCAAGCAGCCAATAGCTCTTGAATATTCAAGCTGATCCACAGGTTTACACGTATTTGGTTTAAGTTTTTCTACCGGATCCATGGGAGTACTCATCGGAGAACAATCTTCACGATTAAACTTCTTGAGTATTTTCTCAATGTAATGAGATTGTGTAATTACAATCCCTTTATTTCTACGTTTTATCTTAATACCAAGAATAACATCTGCTTCTCCCATATCTTTCATAGAAAACCTTGATGACAAAAACTTCTTAGTTTTATCAACTTGATTTTGGTCGGTACCAAAAATCAACATGTCATCAACATATAGACAAATTATAACACCTTTACCGGAGTCATCAAATTTGCTATATATACACTTGTCGGATTGGTTTAAGTGAAAACCACTTGACAACACAACCTCATCAAACTTTTGATGTCGCTGCTTAGGTGCTTGTTTTGGCCCATACAACGACTTAACCAGCTTACACACCTTATGCTCATTATCTAGCATAACAAATCCTTCTGGCTGCTTCATATATACTTTTTTATCCAAACCACCATTCAAGAATGCTGTTTTGACATCTATTTAATGGATCACTAGATTGTGAATAGCTGCTAATGCTAACAATAATCTAGTAGTAGTGATACGAGCAACTGGTGCATAGGTATCGAAGTAATCAATCCCTTCCTTTTGTCTAAAGCCTTGGATTACCAGTCGAGCTTTCAACTTGTCAATTGTACCATCGACTTTCATCTTCCTTTTGAAGATCTATTTGCACCCTAAAGGTTTGCATCCTGGAGGTAAATCAGATAAGACCCATGTATTATTTTCCATAATAGAACTAATCTCATCATCAATTGCTTCTTTCGAGAAAGTAACATCACGAGATTTCATAGCCTCATTATAGGTTCTAGGATCCTTCTCTATGCTATAGCAGTAAGAGTATTATGATCCAACTTGATCTCTCAACTAAATATAGCTGAAAATCAGAACCATATGATTTAGCTTTCCTAACTCTTTAGACAAAGTATAACACCTTTACGAAGTCATCAATTTTGCTATATACACACTTGTCGGTTGGTTCTAAGTGAAAAACCCACTTGACAACAAACCTCATCAAAATTTTGATGCCGGTGCTTACTAGGTGCGTGTTTGGACACCACCACCTCCCCCCAAACCTAACCCCACCACCCCACCCCAACCCCACCCCCTTAAGCCCTCCACCCCCACCCCCTTCAACCCGACTCTTCTTACTCCTCCATACAAGACTTAACCAGCTTACACCCTTATGCTCAATTATTGCATAACAGAATCTTATGAGCTGCTTCATATATACTTTTTCCTCCAAACCACCATTCAAGAATGCTGTTTTGACATCTATTTGATAGATCACTAGATTGTGAATAGCTGCTAATGCTAACAATAATCTAGTAGTAGTGATACGAGCAACTGGTGCATAGGTATCGAAGTAATCAATCCCTTCCTTTTGTCTAAAGCCTTGGATTACCAGTCGAGCTTTCAACTTGTCAATTGTACCATCGACTTTCATCTTCCTTTTGAAGATCTATTTGCACCCTAAAGGTTTGCATCCTGGAGGTAAATCAGATAAGACCCATGTATTATTTTCCATAATAGAACTAATCTCATCATCAATTGCTTCTTTCGAGAAAGTAACATCACGAGATTTCATAGCCTCATTATAGGTTCTAGGATCCTTCTCTATGCTATAGCAGTAAGAGTATTATGATCCAACTTGATCTCTCAACTAAATATAGCTGAAAATCAGAACCATATGATTTAGCTTTCCTAACTCTTTTGCCTTTACGAGGTTCAGGAACCTCACTTGGTACATCATCAGAATGATCATCCCTTTGAGATTCAACCGAATTTGGTATAACATCCTTTGGTCTGAGTATTGAAGAGAAACGGTTCTCATCAAATATTGCATCTCTTGATTCTATAATTGAGTTAATAGAAACAGATTCATTTGATTCAATAACATAAAACCTATATGCCTTGGAATGCTCAGCATATCCAACAAAGATGCAATCAATACCCTTTTTACCCAAAGTTTTCCTTTTCGGGCCCGGAAGCCTTACTACGGCCCTACAACCCTAAACTCGCAAATATGACAAGTTAAGTCGTTTCTTATACCAAAGTTCATATAGGGTAGTCTTGTTCCTTTTATTAGGAACCCTATTCAATAAATAGCAAGCCGTTAACATGGCTTCTCCCCAGAACCCCTCACTCAAACCCGAGTAAGATAACATGGAATTAACCATTTCCTTAAGAGCTCTATTTTTCCTTTCAGCCACACCATTTTGCTGTGGTGCGTAGAGAGCTGTAGTTTCATGAATGATTCCTACAGATTAGAAAAATACAGGATCATAATATTCACCACCTCTATCTGTGCGTAAGGTTTTAATTAAGTTATTTTGTTGCAATTCAACTTCTGTTTTATAAATTCTAAATTTATCTAGGGCTTCATCTTTAGCATGTGGCATGTAAACATAGCAAAACCTAGAGGCCATCATCTATAAAAAGGTATGGCATACTTTTATTGCCCAAGATGGTGTAGCATGAAAATCACACAATTTCACTATGTATTAATTTCAGTATGACAGATTTCATTGTGAATACTTTAAATGGTTTTTATAGTGATTTTTTGTTACATATGTAGTACATTTTTTCAGATTTTCATCAATAGCAGGAATTAAATCATCTTTAGACATTTCAAGCATTCTTTTATAGTGCACATGTCCTAAACGAGCATGCCATAAAGTGGAATTAACAACAGTAGAGGAAGACATATAAACAGAATCTGAATCATCAGGAACTTTATTTAAGTTCAACATAAACATACCATTGTTATAATAACCAAATCCTACAAATACACCACACTTCGATAAGATATACTTATCGGATTCATAAACCTGTTTGTATCCACACTTATTCAACACAGGACCAGAAACTAAGTTCTTACGAAGTTTAGGTACATACAACACATTAAACAAAGTAACAATTTTTCCAGAACTAAATTCTAATGCTACGCTTCCTTTTCCATGAATAGGAGCAAAGTGTTCATCACCCATGTAAAGTACAGATCCGTCTTCCACTGGTTCGAAAGTCTTAAACCAACAACGATCTTTACATACATGAGTTGTAGCACCAGAATCTATCCACCACGCAATTGCATCAACCTGCACATAAAATGCTTCAGAAATTAGTGAAACAGAATATTTAACAAAACTGTTCCAAACATTCACTAAATTCTGACCTTGGTCTTGGGATTGGTCCTTAGACCCCTTTCCCGAACCACCAGCATTCGCGTTGTTCTTTTTACCACTACGGCAATCCCTTTTGAAGTGACCAGTCTTGCCACACTTCTAACATTCCAACTTTGGTTTCTTGTTGGAACTAGAACCACTCTTGTTCTCATTGGACCGTTTTTTACCTTTGTTTTGTTTGTTGTGTTTGTTCTTACCCTCTTCTGTCATATTAACAGAGGGTCTACCAAATTCTTTACCCTTGCCCTTATCACTTTCCTGCGTCCTAAGAGATTCCTCTATACACAAGTGACTACCAAGTTGGACCAAATACAAATCGTCTTTACCATGTTTCAAAGTATGTTTGAAATCCTTCCAGGAAGGAGGCAACTTATCAATTATACTTGAAACCGAAATGGATTCATCAATTTTCAAGACATGTTATGTGTATTGTCCAAGAATCCTAAGGAGTTCATTAAGCTTTTCCATGACCGGTCTAGAATCGACCATTTTGTAATTATTAAAATTACTTACCAGGAACTTCTTACTCGAAGCATCCTCTGCCATGTACTTGGATTCGAGTGAATCCCATAACTCCTTAGCCGAATCAACATTCGTATATACATCAAAGAGAGAGTCCGACATACCATTCAAAATGTGTCCCCTGCATATGTAGTCATCGTTCCCCCACTTTGCCCTTATCCTAATTGCTTCCACTGTATCATCTTCCACCAATTCCGGCATCGGTGTTGTCAACACATAAACCACCTTCAACATCGTCAACAAAAAATGCATCTTTTTCTGCCATCGCCTAAAGTCATGCCCTTCAAACTTGTCTAATTTTCCAAAGTTCGTTGTCATATCCTTCACCGTATTTCCAGCCATGATCACAACCAAATACTTTATACGTTTATTAGGAAATAATATAGGGGGTGTGTGTGATGATCTTGGATATCTCTGTTGTATCGTGTTTGTTCACTTTCTGTATAAAGTATTTCAACCCTATAATATGTCTGGATTGCACGAAATCTCTATCGGGATAATACAAAGAGAGTAGCAATTTGTGTTCTAGGCATAAGAATCACAAATCAAGAACAATGAAGGAATTGTATATATTTTTGTTTTATTTCTGAGACCAAAAGTTCCTATAGATATAACAGGAAACTTAGACAATTTTTGGAAAGTTTTAGGTGGTTATAATCAGTTAAACTCGAACTGTTTTTAACCAACAGAAAAGACTTTACGACGTAACATTAGTTGTTACGACATAAAGTCTTCAACTCTTCACTTGTTACAACGTAAAATCAACATGGATTATGGCGTAAACTATAAGCCTTAAAACTAAAACCATGTTACGGCGTAAACTATTCGTATATGTTACGGTGTAAACATCCAAAGGTTTAAGTCCTTAACCCAACTAGAGTTTACAGCGTAAACATAAAGTCTACAGCGTAAACTCCACATATCATGTCTTGGTTTATTTCATGTTAGCTCAACGAGTGTGCACTCCACACTTCCCTAGCTCGTATCCGAGCCGAACATAAAACATCATTGGTCTCTAGTAAATCATCATTATCTAAATGGCCGTCGATGACACTAAAATCACCAACATAATATACAGAAACTAAATCGAATACCTATATATATATTCAAGATTACTTTGGTACGAACCTATGGTGGGGTCTTGAATTCAAAATTTTACGCGCTTGGACACAACAGGTCTCATTTTGAATCATAAACGGTTTTTATTTCAGAAATTAAAAACTTGTATTAAGATTACTTGCAAGATGAGGTATTAAAGTCCTTTTTATGTGATCACGTAGAGATAGAAGAAAAAATTATGCTTATTTGATTTCAACTGGATTCACCATTTTTGGCAAGCTGCTGTTAGTAAACTGCCTCCATTTTTTAATATGTTTCTTTGCAATGGAAATGAACAAGTTTTTAACCGATCAAACAAAACTGGAATTGGATTGCACTGAGGATCAAGAACTGGATTTTTCTATATCATATGTACCTAGAATTGAAGTCTAGAATGGTACTATACATATTTGGGGAGTCTGCGTGGTCTCTTCATTTTCCGGTTTGCACACCCCTCATTATATGGTTAATAATGTCAAAAGGGATCAGGTCATGTTGTCACAAAACGGTTTTTATGCATTAAGATTGCACTTTAAATTACTACTTTTTAACCCATTAGACTTATTTCATTTTTGGCTACAGTTTCTAGTTGGCCTGCTTTGGTTAAACATAACCAAAATTGTTGATGGTTTTGGGTTGGTTTGATGCACAAAACGAATTTGCGTTGACAAAATCTTTAGCAGAATTGACAAATGGTTGTTACGAGTTTATACTCTAAAAATGTCAATGGTGGCGGTGTGGATCGTTGAGACATGAATTACATGGGTTTTCTGTGTTAGTCCGTATTTGTATTCTAGTAGTATGCATGATTGTATTGGGCTCAAGCCCAAAGTCTAGATTATTTTTTGTATCCCTATATAGGGTCGTATGTTTGGATGGAATGGAGATAACAGATTTAAACTCTAAATATATTCTACATGGTATCTGAGCGGGTCTGATCCTCAGACCTAGGTGGCTACGTTGAGCCGCCTCTCTAAACCACCCCGTCAATCCCTAAAACTCCTAAAACCAAATCTACCGTCATTTTTTTTCTTCTTCTGCTGCTCTACCATTTCTTCTTGATTAAGAAGGAAAAAATAAATATCATGCAATAAGGTGATAGTGATCAGTCAGATTAGGAAAAAGAAGCAGTCCATGTGGTTGTGAGTAGCTATTGAATAACACAAGGACATCTACCCAACAAAAAAAAAGAGTTGCATTGTGGTGCTTTGTATGGCGGTGCTCTTCCTCAACATCTGTTTTTGTTTATTGTTAAAAAAATAGTTATTTAATTTTTTGTTTTATTTTTATTTGTGTTGGTGATTTGTGCTAAGGTCACAAATCCACACGCTTGTTATTTGTGTTGGTGATTTGTGCTAAGCTCACAAATCCGCACGATTATTATTTGTGTTGGTGATTTGTGCTAGGTCACAAATCCATACGAATGTTAGGATACTTTGGATTATCCTTTATGTTTCGGGACACTTTGGGTTATCTCATATAAAAAAATATTTGTTTTATATATGTTTATTAGTTCACTTGAAGATTTGTCTCCCCATGTTGGCGGATTTCTTCAACAACTAATTATGTTCGTGTGCGACGGTTTGATTTTGTTGTTGTTTGAAGATAAGTCCAAGCTTTTATCAACAAATGAAGATTTGTCTTCGCTTGCTGTCAAAGGTCTTCATCAATAAAACTTTTATTGTCTAATGTTTATTTAGTTTTCTCATTCAATCTGAGCTTTCGCGATTTCACCGCTCGGATTGCGAGGGAGTATTAGAGAATATAACGGCCCAAGCCTGAATGTGGGTTGAGTCCATTAGGGTTTTATGATTTCTAGTATATTCCATGTAACCCTATAAATACATATTAATAAAACAATACTCTCACGGGGTTTTCATTGTCTAACAAACAAAGCAGACGATAATCCCTTGGTGAAAATATCCGCATACTAATAACGAGAAGGCACATGAAGTACACGAACCTGACCAGCAGCAACTAAATCCCGAACAAAATGTATGTCGATCTCAATATGCTTTGTACGCTGATGCTGAGCCAGATTATAGGATAAATAAACAGCACTGGCGTTATCACAATAAACAAGCGTATCGGAAGACAGTAGAGTGTGTAACTCACGCAATAAGTTGCGTAACCAACAAGTTTCAGAAACAACATTGGCAACACCATGATACTCAACCTCAGCACTGGAACGAGAAAGCGTCGGCTGACATTTAGAGGACTATGACAGTAGATTGTTGCCAAGAAAGACATAGTAGCCGAAGGTAGAACGTCTGGTAGCAGGACAACCAGCCCAATCTGCATCTGAAAAAGCTACCAAATCCGTGGTAGAAGCAGAGAACAACTATAGCCCATAATCCAAAGTACCTCGAATATACCGCAAAATCCTTTTAAGATTAGAGAAATAAGGCTCCCTAGGATCATGCATGTAAAGACAAACCTGCTGAACTGCATATGAAATATCTGGTCGAGTAAACGTAAGATATTGAAGAGAACCTGCAAGACTCCGATACAAAGTCGGATAAAAAACAACATCACAATCACCACCTAGCTTGGACTCAGTGTCAACAGGAGTCCGACTAGGATTACAATTAACCATACCAGCCCGCTTAAGAATCTCACTAGCATACTTACGCTGAGATAAAAACATCCCTGAAGAATCACGGCTAACTGAAATACCCAAAAAATAATTAAGAGCACCAAGATCAGTCATAGAAAACTCCTGATGAAGAGACCTAATAATCTGCTACAATAGATGCTCAGAAGAAGCAGTAAGCACAATGTCATTAACATATAATAGTAAATAAGCAGTATCAGTCCCCTGTCTGTATACAAACAAAGATGTATCACAACGACTGTGATGGAACCCAACCCGAGTAATATAAGATGCAAACCATTGAAACCAAGCTCGAGGAGCTTGCTTAAGCCCATAAAGAGAATGCTGCAGAAGACACACATAATCAGGGTGCTGAGAATCACGAAATCCGAGAGGCTGATGCATATAAACAGTCTCAGATAAGTCACCATGTAAAAAAGCATTCTTGACATCAAGCTGATAAACTGGCCAATGTCGAGAAGTGGCTAAACTAAGAACAGTCCGAATAGTACCCTGTTTAACAACAGGACTACAAGTCTCATTAACATCAATCACAAGGCGAGCCTTGTAACGACTAAGGAACCATCAGCCAAATCCTTGTGGCTAAAAAGCCACATACACCGAATAATATTAGCATCTGGAGGTCGAGGTACTAAAGTCCAAGTTTGATTTTTGACAAGTGCATTGTATTCATCACACATAGCATGTTGCCAATTTGGATCATTAAAAGCATCACGATAAGACTTGGGTAAAGGAGAGACCGAATAGACCAGCAAATTAAGACGCTCAGTGGGACGATTAGACCCGACATGATAACGTGTGACCATAGGGTGAACCGAGGAGGGGTTCGGATTGTTAGAGGGGTCATTAATTATTTGTGTTGGTAAAACATTATTTGTGTTTGTTTCTGGTAGACCGAAAGTGGCGATTAGAAATTGGGCCGAGTTAATTACATGTGGAGAATAGGTCGAGCTAGGGGATTGGGCCAAAGGAGATTGGTTGTTATTTGGTAAAAGGGATTGGGCCTCATTCGTTTGGGCTGAAGTAGATGTTTGGGTTGCCATGGTAGGAGGCGTGACAGTGGGAATGATATTAGGTGTAACGGGTAATAATGGTGAAGTAAGATCGGGAATATCGTCTAAAAAATTATAGGTGGGCACCAAGGCGGGTTATGTGGATCCATAAGGAAACACAGTTTCATCAAATGTAACATGACGGGAAACAATAATCGTATTTGTTTATAAGTTAAGGCACCGATAGCCGCGATGATTAGAAGCATGGCCCAAAAAAATAGCGGGTGTGGCACGGGGTTCAAGTTTATGACTGGGATATAGGCGAGGGTAGCATAAACAACCAAATGTACGTAAGAGACTATAATCAGGTTATGTGCCAAACAGACGGGTAAATGGTATGTCATTGTCAATTGCAGTGGAAGGTAATATGTTAAGTAAGTGAACGGCCATGTTGAGGGCATCAACCCAAAAGTTCGGTGGGAGATTGGCTTGAAAAAGTAAGGTCCGAACAATATTATTGATTGTGTGAACCATGCGTTCAGATTTACCATTTTGTTGTGATGTCTTAGGGCAGGAAAAGCGAAAATGGATGCCATTTTTGGCAAAAAGTTTATGAAGGGTGTGGTTGTCGAATTCACCTCCATGATCACACTGAAATGAACGAATTTCACTCTTGAATTGGGTGCGAACATAATTACGAAACAAGACAAACTTAGATAAAACATCAGATTTATGAATCAAAGGAAAAACCCAAACAAACTGAGAATAATGATCCAAGAATAAAACATAGTATTTTGAACCGGATAGACTCCGGATGGGTGAAGTCCACACATCGGAGTGAATAATGTCAAAACATGAAGTAACAATAGTACTAGAACTGACAAACGGAAGCCTCACATGTTTACCAAGCTGACAAGCATGACAAAGCACATGAGGTTTCTCTTTATTACAAGAAATAACATTATTAGAAACTAGACGACGCAGCACGTCACTTATTGGATGTCCAAGCCGTTGGTGCCACGTATGTTGACTGATAAGAAAAGAATGCGGAATTAGTGAAAGAGATGTTACTGGATAGAGATCTACGGTGCTATCACATCGGAGGAGCACCCGACGCGTCAGAAAGTCCTTAACAGAAAAACCAAAGGAGTCAAATTCAATAGTACAATTATTGTCTTGAACAAACTGACGAACATAAATTAAATTTTTGACATTATGAGGAGTTATAAGGACGTTGTTTAGATGTAAAGGTCGAGAGAGAGTTGGCAATATGTTATGGCCCGTGTTGGTGACGGGAATAGAGTGACCGTCACCAACAAAGATTGATGGGTACAAACACGAATTAAAAACCATACTTAAACTATTAAGTGAATTATTCAAGTGAGAACTCGCATATGTGTCTATATTCTAAGCACCGGTATGTGGGTCATGTAGAGTCCTGGCAGTGAAAGCTTGAGGCAAAAGTGTGGCATGACCCGTGTTCACCGAACCAGTGGGACCAGCCGTGGCCTGTTGGGCAGAACCTGAAGGGACAGTATGTTGATCCCTTTTGAACAGATCTTACTTAGCTTGTTAAAGCTTAGTTGTGTTGGATAGATCCAAGACAACTATAATAGAAACTAAGATTGTGAATACTACAAACTATGCGGAAACTAGTTTGTAATACTAAGAAGAACAATGAAACAGTAAAACAAGATCTTGCTAAACTTTCAATATATTGAACACAATCAAAGTTACAGAATAACCTTGAAACTATGAATATTAACTATGAGAAAATGATTTCTAGATCTATATTACTAACTATGCCTTAGGGTTTCTTTTATACACCAAGAAACCCTAATGGGCTTACAAAACGCGTCAAGTGATCAATGCATATCTATTCCTAATATATCTCATGCATATCACTTTAGCAGTACTAACTATATAACTAACAGTACTAACTATTATAACTAACAGTACTAATAAACTGACAGTACTAACACTTTGTACTTGCAGCACTAACTATTAAACTAACAGTACTAATGACTTAGATTGTTTTCTTTAATCTTCACCATCAGTAGCTTCTTCAACTAGCAGTAGAAACTTGAGAAGCCTTTATTCCCAACAATCCTCCCATAAACTTGATATTCATCTTGTTAATCATCAAGTTTCTTCATTATCAGCATCCTGAGCACTAGGAGGATGTATCCAAACACCTTACTGCCTTGGTCTGTTTGCTTGATAGAAGATCTTTCTTAAAAGTTCTCTAGACATCTCACTATCTGCTTCTACTAATAGTCTAGCCACCATTATTAATCCAAGTGTTTCCCTGGTTAAAGGATATTATTTCTCAACCAACATGAAGATATCATGTCCTCTTACTAAAGATACATGTTGAACACCACATGTATCATAAAGCCTCCATACCAAAGGATCATTCATATATCTTTGAAGCTTCCACAGAATATCATCATTATCTGGTTCAAACAATCTCTTCGGTTCAACCCACAATTCTTTCTCTTTATCATCTGTAGGCTCTGTTATATTGAACCTCTTCTTAACAAAATCCCAAAGCTTAACCAGGTCATCTCTATCAAATTTCTTCAATATATCAGCAAAAATCTAATAAGCTTCTGTATGGTTTCTTACTCTGATAATTCTCCAATACCTTCTTGTGTCTTCAGAGTAAACCTCCTAGTCTATGATGGGATATTTGACCTGTAAGGCTTCAACATATACTTCTTCCACTGGAACTACCACTAATAATTTCTGTAGTTCTTCTTCTGATAATTCTTTTTCCTTTTCTGCTAATTGTTCTTCACCTGAACCTGAAGCTTCTCTAATCTTTTATCTTTTAACACTCTCTTCATCAGGTTCTGCTCTTGGTCTCTTCTTACTGCTTGCTGCTTTCTTTCTACCTTTTTCAGAATCTATAGGAATAAAATCCTTAATCCACTTCTGCTCCTTTTTATATAGCTTCTGAATTTCTTCAAAACTCTTATTCTTTAGTCGATTGTAAGTGAATCTACCCATGTTTTTCAGGTAAGTGATCATCTTGTTTCATAATTTAGTTTTTGTAGGTGGTTTGTTTATGATTTGTTCAGCCCTTTGTGCCGCAAAGAACCTTTTTCTTTCTGCAATTATCTCCACTAAAAATCTAGCTTGCTCGTTAATAGAAAACTGCTCTCTTTCTTTTTCTTGAAGTCTTACAGCTAACAAAGCATCTGCCTCCATTCTTGCTTAAACATTGTCAAATTCTGCAATCAAAGCAGCATTAGATGCTTCTTCTTGTACAACTCTTTCTCTTTGTATTTTTTCTAGTTTAGCCTTTTCTTCTTCATGTAATCTTATAGCCAGCTCTTCATCCATCTGAATCTGAGCCTTTCTTAGGTTCTTTAGAGGCTTTTCAGGCTCTACCATAAGTGCTTTGCCCTTATCTTTGGATGAAGGTTGTGCTGTTGGTGCTGGAGTTGACCTTCTTGGTTCTTCTTCAACATCATGAATAATTACTGAGGTTGTTCTTGGTCTTGTGCTCCTAATAGCCACAAGTGTATCAGCAATAGTCATCATCTTATCTTCAAAAATATCCCCAGCAGTACTTGTAGAAGGATCAATAGTACTAACATTTGAAGGTCCAGCAACACTAACATCAATACTAGCAGTATTAACTGTATCCCCAGCAATAGTAATTTGTTCAGCAGTATTCCTTCCCAGAGTTTCAGCATCACCTTCAACATTTTCCATTGCATTATCCACATCAAGCTCATCAAAGTCACTATCATCAAACATTGGCTTTATCTTGTCACTTTTCCTCCCCTATTTGGATACATTCTTCTTATCCAAACTCTTTCTCCTGGAGGTACCAATCTTGAAGAGTTTCATCCCTGGAGTTCTTGCCCTTAGCTTCTTTTCTAATTTTCAGACCTTCCTTTTCAGCTTTTTGATCACCAAATCTTGAGCAGTCTTTGATTGTTCCAAGGCAAGAACCCTATTTAACAAGTTTGTACAAATAGCCATCAATTCATTTATATTAGGTCTACCCTCATCACTTCCAGGTGTGTGACCTCCTGAGAGAGGTGAATCATGAGGTGTTGGTGGTACAAAATCAGTCAAATCATCTTGTTCAATTCTTTCCTCATCACTTCCAGGTGTGTTACCTCTTAGGAGAGGTAAATCATAGGAATGTTTAGATTCCCTTTCAGACCTAGTCTGAGCAATGACACCCCCTATGGCTTATTGGCACATGGATCTGTCACCTGAACCAATTTCCTGAGAAAGAGGATCATTAGACATTGTCGTGGATTAGGTATTAGATATGTTACCACTAGCTTGTGCTGCATCTAAGCTAGCAGCAGTAGTGGTAGCCCTCACCACTCTGTCATCCCACTCCTTAAAGACAACCTCATCTGCTACATTTGATATATGCACACTAGTTTGAGGTAACTGAGTGTCCTCTTGTAAGGCTTGCCTAGGTGATTGAGTATTTTGGGGTGATGATGATTCAGTAACAGGGATTTGTTCTTCAATTCTGGGTTGAGCAGTAGAAGGTGCTGGTTGGGGTTCAGAGGGTTGACCTGAACCTTCACCCTCTACTACTGGTGGTGCCAACATTGATGCAAACAATGGAGTAACTCTTCCTAAAAAATCTTTTCCTTTTCTTTTCATGTTAGTGAAAACCTTTTTAGTATGTGCAGGTGTTTGATAAACATCATTAAAAGGTTCTGCAAGAGTAATCTGATTATTCAAAAAGAGTTGTAAAAACCTTGGATACATTAAAAATTTCTTTGTATTGGTATCCAAGTTCCTTAACATACCATCAAAAATTAGTTTAGAAAAGTTAAACTTTTGACCATTAGCTAAACAAATGACTGCAGATGCTATATTAGTGGAAAATTCATTCCAAGAAGTAGATTTTGAACTTAAGCAGTGTAGAATGGTATGTATGAGGTACTTCCACTGAGGGGAGAAGAGAGCTTTTTGAAAAGTAAGTTTGTTAGAATCACTCTCATACCCCATCAATGCAAGGTTTTCAAAAATAGCATCATTTGTTAGACAAGTAATACCATCTTCATCATTAAAGTGAAGATCACGCCTCACTGATGATTCTGATATTACTATTGTCTTGCCATCAACTGTGGCATGAATTTACTTCACATTATTGACTGTTTGAGAATGTGCAGTATTCCAAAACTGTTCAATATAAGAAGCATAGATAGTAGGACTTACAGTTAAGGCATAGTGTACAGAGCTAGCAGTAAGAAAGTCCACTATCTCATGAAAATCAGCATTCCCTTCTGATTTCTCTAAGCAGGCGACCATGTTGTGTTGATCAACAAACTTCAAATCTGCCATAGATGATTAATTGATGATGAATTTATGGAGTCGGTGATAAGTTGAAGTGGGTTTGTGAATTTTGAGAGCGTTTTAGTATTCGAGAGTATTAGAATGATCTTGATGTAGTCGAATACGCTTATATAGGTAAAAAGGAAACCTATAATAGTAGGAAACTGTTTACCAACCAAGAATTTCGCTCAGCAGTTATAACTCCAACGGTAACAAGCAACACTAACTTTGGCTCAGTAGTACTAACTTTTGCCTAGCAGTACTAACTTTCGCCTAGCAGTACCAAATCCTGACTAGCAACATTAACTTTACAACTACCAGTTTTAACCTCAAAGGCATTCCAAAAAGCATTTCCATCATCAATGTTGATTCTCACACGCTCTCTTTCTGTTTTTAAGCTTACTATATCTCTCAATTCTTTTGCTCACTGAATCACTCTGTCTGTTTTTATTTCACAAATCTCTCTATTCTTTTGAGCTCACACTTTCTCTCTGTCTGTTTTTGCTTTCTTTCAATTCTTTAAGCTTACTTTTTCTCTTTGTCTATTTTTATTTTCTCTCAAATCTCATAATATTTATTATAACAACAGTATTAATTATACATACCAGTAGTAAGTTAGACCAACAGTACTAACTTGAATTTCATCATCAGCTGTTGTTCCATCTCATGTCAAGCATAATCCACTATATCTTGACACTTATTAACCTCTCTTCAATCAATGCTTCAGGGGTTCAACATTCCAATACTGCAGTTAGATATTGAAATCTGCCAACATCAAATGCTTTTGTGAGCAAGTCTGCAACATTGTGATCTGTATGTATCTTAATCACTTAAATGAGCCTCTTCTCATAAGAATATCTGATGAAATGGTGCCTTATTTCAATGTGCTTGGTTTTAGAATAAAATGATGGATTCTTCACACTACAAATGGTGCTTTCATTATCAATGTAAATCTTGGTGTTCATGAAATTGAACCCATAATCAAGCATTTAATTTTGAATCCACAACACCTGTCCACAACAATTAGCAGCAGCAACATACTATGCTTCAATATTGGAGTTGGCAACTATAGTTTGCTTTTTACATTGCCATGAAATCAACCTTTTGCCAAAAAATTGACAACCTCCTGTTTTGGATTTCCTGTCATGGCTAGCTACAACATAATCACTATCAGAAAAAGCATCCAAGTCAAATGGTGAATCCTTAGGATACCAAAGGCCCAATTTGGGCTGACCTTTCAAGTATCTAAAGATCCTCTTCAAAGATGATGTCATCAACATACACTTATCTTGATGAATAAAGTCTTATCTATAGTGCCTCTTCTAAATCCATTTTCAAAAAAGTAGGTAGACAATGTCTCATACCAGGCTTTAGGAGCTTGATGTAGACCATATAAAGCTTTTTCTACCTTATAAACTTTATCAGAAAACTATGGATCTTCAAAACCAGGAGGTTGGCACACATACACCTCCTCTTCAATAGTACCATATAAAAAGGCACTCTTCACATCCATCTGGTACACAATAAACCCCATAAATGATGCATAGGCCAAAAATAACATGATTGCTTCCATCCTAGCAACAGGAGCAAAAACCTCATCATAATCAATTCCTTCTTCTTGGGTTTAACCTTGTGCCACCAGTCTTGCCTTGTTTTTAACCTTGAGCACAAGCCCTAGATGTACCCGTATCCTTTAAATCAAGTTTCTAATAGTTTAACCAATAACGCATCGGTGGTAGAGGTGTTGGATACTTTCGAGTTACCAATGTCACGAGGTTTAGCATTAGGATCATGGGCATAACAACACTCACTTCCAAAACGGCAGGAACCTTTTGCAAAATTAAAACATGGTCGCCACGATTTAACCTGAGGATTAGAAGGACGACGATTTGTACCTGTTTGAGCCATAAGAACCATTTGAGAAGAGGAGTCCGCGGGAAGAGCAACCTCCTTAGTCTTTAAACGCATCTCTTCCGTGATCAACAAGGAGCGTGCCGTCTTGAGATCCGGAAAGGTGTTTTGATAGTGCATGTAACCGCAAACTTGATTATACTTTTCCGGGATACCTTCTAACGCATAGTGAACGACATCTTCATCATTCATAATGCAATCAAGGCTTTGAAGGATAGTAACAAGAGATTCAATCTTTTGGAAATAGGCCTCCATGCTTAGGGTTCAAGTTGAACGGAGCGCAATTCGGCCTTTAAAGAGGAAGTGCGAGACCGTTTGTTATCTTTCACAATATCAGTAAGTAGTTTCTAAGCCGCCTTAGCGGATGTTGGTCGTGTAACCACCAACTGCTTTTGTAGTGAGTCCGAAATTGTTGTTAAGATCCACGAACGAATGATGTTGTCAACTTTAAGTTCATCCGGTGTGAGAGGTGTTGGAGTACTCGTACCGATGACAGTAGGATCATCGTGAATAAACTTAAAAACATCATAACTTGAACAAAGTTGTTCAAAGAAGAACTCCCATGAACCAAAGTTCCAATTTCAAGATCGAGTTTGACGGGGACCCTCGTGAGGAGATGATGGTGTGTGGCCAACGAGAGTTTGTCCGACAAGGAGAGACTAGGGGTAGGGATTTCCGATCCAGTCATAGTGGTGAGTGTATAGTGCTGATTTTAGGTTTAATATAAGAGGGTATGTGACGTTTTAGGTTTAGGGTTTAGTAATGAGTTTAATGTAACAGTAGCATGGAAAAACAAGATACAAAAAAAAAAAATCCGTGACCTTAGCACAGATAAACCACTTCGTGACCATTGCACGAAGAACCGAAACAAGTATTGTGACCTTGCACATCCTTCAACCCGTGATGACCAAAGCACCACAATTAAATCGACTGAAAAAAAAGGAACAAAGATTTAGGATCGTGTGTTTCTACTGGCGTCTGATACCATGTAGAATATATTTAGGGTTTATATCTGTTATCTCCATTCCATCCAAACATACGACCCTATATAGGGATACAAAGAATAATCTAGACTTTGGGCTTGAGCCCAATACAATTATGCATACTAATACGGACTAACATTCTGTTGTGTTTGGTGAATATTGCGGTGCTTGAATGTCTAGACGACGCCTAGTTTTAAATGATGTTTGGTTCAACCTCAAAAAGTTTTATAGCTGACAAAGTTTAAAACTCTCTTAAGTGGTTAAAATATATACATACTAAAATGTAGCGAGATTTTTTCAGTAACATTTTTGTTTAGGCGCTTTTTAGTATTTTTAAATTTTAAAATGTTACTATGATTTGTCATATTTTAATGTAAAAAGGTTTCTATGTCAACTATGGAGTTGCACATGTGTACGTGCAATAATGCGAAATCTTATATTAACATTGCAACTTAACAACTAGTCCCTTTTAATTAAATATATATATATACATGACGTTATACCGATCTGGGCAAAGACCCTACAATTTAAAATCAAAATTTTTAATATAAAAATCAAAAAGTATCAAAATGTTGTAATCCGAGAGGGATGTGTTTTGCTTTTCTTTTTTGTAATTGAATTATATACCGACAAGAACCATAGATGCGTGTAAGTTGATTTAGGAGGTTTAAGATCTATTATTAATTGACACAATGACAATAGTTAACTAGAAGATGTATGCTAATAATTTCTTTAGGAGTATTTTTATTTTATAACGTGAGTGGGGGCGGGTAGGTGGCAAGCTGGGGCGTGTAGGTGGCCATGAGTGGGTAGGTAGCACTTTAAACAAGAAAAATAACCCGCGCGTTGCGGCGGGGCTAATTTTTTCCCGAATAATTTTTTTTTACGTTTTAGGGTTTTTGTTTGGGCGATGCGTTATGGCGGGGCTAATTTTTAATATTTTATTTTTTTGTATGATTCGGGTAAAAAAAATTTGGGCCAGATTTTAGTTAAAAGGTGAGGGTCCGTTTTGTATTTTTTTTTACTTTGCCCAGATTTTAGGCTATTTTTGAGTCGTTTTTTTTTGGCTAATTTTTTCCCGGATATTTCCTTTTTTTGTACGATTTGGGAATTTATTTTTGCGTTGGGACGGGTTAAATTTTTCTCGAATATTTTCTTTTTTTGAGACGGTTCGATATCTTTTTTTTTGGCCGATGAATGTAAAAAAGTTGCGAACAATAAAAACTTGACGTGTTTTTTTTGTTAATTTTTTTACGGGATTTTTTGTGTAAGAAAATCGTAAATAGTTAAAAGTTGAGGGACCGTTTTGTATTTTTTTTACTTTGGGCCAGATTTTATGCGAATTTTAGGCTAGTTTGTCGACAAATGTGTATATTAGTAACAATTTTTTTTATATGGCTTATGTGTTGGGCCTCATGTTTAAAGTGTTTTTTTTTTGCTTTTATGGTTTTTTTTTATTATAATGGGTTGTACGTTGTGACACATATCAGATTATTTTAAAGTTATTTAGGTATGAAGATGTTTCCGCGGGTATTTTTTTTCTGTATAATTCAGAACTTTTGTAATTTTTTCCCTCCTACTTTGTGCATACAAATTAAAAAAAAAAAAAAACCAATTGGGCTGGCCCAAGCCGGCCCAATTTGGCGATGCGTTATTGGCGGGGTGAATTTTGATAAATTTCTTTTTTTTTTGTATGATTGGGAAAAAAATGCTTTGGACGGGTAATTTTTTCTGAATATTTTCTTTTTTTTGGAACGGTTTTGTAAGTTTTTTTACGGGAATTTTGGTGTAAGAAAATTCATAATTTGTTTAAAAGGTGAGGGTCCGTTTTGTATTTTTTTTACTTTGGGCCAGATTTTAGGCTATTTTTGGGTTGTTTTTTTTTTTGGCTAATTTTTTCCCGGATATTTCATTTTTTGTACGATTCGGGAAAAAAAAATTTGCGTTGGGACGGGTTAATTTTTTCCCGAATATTTTCTTTTTTTTGGGACGGTTCGATATCTTTTTATTTGGGCCGATGAATGTAAAAAAGTTGTGAACAATAAAAACTTGACGTGTTTTTTTTTGTTAATTTTTTTACGGGATTTTTTGTGTAAGAAAATCGTAAATAGTTAAAAGTTGAGGGACCGTTTTGTATTTTTTTTTTACTTTGGGCCAGATTTCAGGCTAATTTTGGGCTAGTTTTTTTTTTTTTTTACTTTGGGCCACATTTTATGCGAATTTTAGGCTAGTGCCTCATGTTTAAAGTGTTGTTTTTTTTTTGCTATATGGGTTTTTTTTAATATAATGGGTTGTACGTTTGTGACCATATCGATTATTTTAAAGTTATTAGGTATCGAAGATGTTTCCGCGGGTATTTTTTTTATCTGAATAAATCGGAACTTTTGTAATATTTTTTTCCCTCCTACTTTGTGCATACAAATTAAAAAAAAAAAAAAACGGGCTGGCCCAAAAATGCAGCCCGTTACTGTAGCAACTGACCCACTGTCAAAACGACAGTGGATCTAATTTTTTCCCGGATATTTCCTTTTTTTGTACGATTTGGGAATTTTTTTTTGCGTTGGGACGGGTTAAATTTTTCTCGAATATTTTCTTTTTTTGAGACGGTTCGATATCTTTTTTTTTGGGCCGATGAATGTAAAAAAGTTGTGAACAATAAAAACTTGACGTGTTTTTTTTGTTAATTTTTTACGGGATTTTTTGTGTAAGAAAATCGTAAATAGTTAAAAGTTGAGGGACCGTTTTGTATTTTTTTTTACTTTGGGCCAGATTTTATGCGAATTTTAGGCTAGTTTGTCGACAAATGTGTATATTAGTAACAATTTTTTTTATATGGCTTATGTGTTGGGCCTCATGTTTAAAGTGTTTTTTTTGCTATATGGGTTTTTTTTTAATATAATGGGTTGTACGTTTGTGACCATATCGATTATTTTAAAGTTATTAGGTATCGAAGATGTTTCCGCGGGTATTTTTTTATCTGAATAAATCAGAACTTTTGTAATTTTTTTCCCTCCTACTTTGTGCATACAAATTAAAAAAAAAAACCAATTGGGCTGGCCCAAGCCGGCTCAATTTGGCGATGCGTTATGGCGGGGTTAATTTTTAATATTTTCTTTTTTTTGTATGATTCGGGGAAAAAAATTGCGTTGGGACGGGCTAATTTTTTCCTGAATATTTTCTTTTTTTGGGACGGTTTTGTAAATTTTTTTACGGGAATTTTTGTGTAAGAAAATCGTAAATAGTTAAAAGGTGAGGGTCCGTTTTGTATTTTTTTTTCTTTGGGGAGAGGGTAGGCTCGGTGGGGGGTGGGGGGGGGGCCAGATTTTAGGCTATTTTTGGGTTGTTTTTTTTGGCTAATTTTTTCCCGGATATTTCATTTTTTGTACGATTCGGGAATTTTTTTTTGCGTTGGGACGGGTTAATTTTTTCTCGAATATTTTCTTTTTTTGGGACGGTTCGATATCTTTTTATTTGGGCCGATGAATGTAAAAAAGTTGTGAACAATAAAAACTTGACGTGTTTTTTTTGTTAATTTTTTTACGGGTTTTTTGTGTAAGAATATCGTAAATAGTTAAAGTTTGAGGGGACAGTTTGTAATTTTTTTTTTTTACTTTTGGGTCAGATTTAGGTTAATTTTGGGCTAGTTTTTTTTTTTTTTTTTCTTTGGTGCCAAATTTTGGGCACATTTTATGCGAATTTTAGGCTAGTGCTCATGTTTAAAGTGTGTTTATTTTTTTGTTATATGGGTTTGTTTTAAATATAATGGAGTTGTACGTTTGTGGACCATATCGATTATTTTTTAAAGTTATTAGGTATCGAAGATGTTTCGGGGTATTTTTTTGTATTCTGAATATATCAGAAACTTTTGTCTTATTTTTTTTTTCCATTCCTACTTTGTGCATACAAATTAAAAAAAAAAAAACGGGCTGGCCCAAAAATTGCAGCCCGTTACTGTAGCAACTGACCCACTGTTGACCCACTGTCAAAACGACAGATGGTTCTATGTTTTCCCGGATATTTCCTTTTTTTTGTACGATTTGGAATTTTTTTTTGCGTTGGGACGGGTTAAATTTTTCTCGATATTTTCTTTTTTGAGCGACGGTTTCGATATCTTTTTGTTTTGGGGCCGATGATATTGTTAAAAAAGTTGTGAACAATAAAAACTTGACGTGTTTTTTTTGTTAATTTTTTTACGGGATTTTTTGTGTAAGAAAATCGTAAATAGTTAAAAGTTGAGGGACCGTTTTGTATTTTTTTTTACTTTGGGCCACATTTTATGCGAATTTTAAGCTAGTTTGTCGACAAATGTGTATACTAGTAAACCATTTTTTTTATATGGTCTTATGTGTTGGGCCTCATGTCTAAAGTGTTTTTTTTTTGCTCTATATGTGTTTTTTTTTTGAATATAAGGGTGTACGTTTGTGACCATATCGATTATTTTAAAGTTATTAGGTATCGAAGATGTTTCCGCGGGTATTTTTTTTATCTGAATAAATCAGAACTTTTGTAATTTTTTTTCCCTCCTACTTTGTGCATACAAATTTAAAAAAAAAAAACCAATTGGGCTGGCCCAAGCCGGCACAATTTGGCGATGCGTTATGGCGAGGTTAATTTTTAATATTTTCTTATTTTGGTTTGATATCCGGGAAAAAAAAAAATTGCGTTGGACGGGCTGAATTTTTCTGAATATTTTCTTTTTTTGGAACGGTTTTTCGTAATTTTTTTACGGAATTTTGAGATAAGAAAATCGTAAATAGTTAAAAGGTGAGAGTCCGTTTTGTTTTTTTTTTACTTTGGGCCAGATTTTAGGCTATTTTTTGGTTGTTTTTTTTTTGGCTAATTTTTTCCCGGATATTTCCTTTTTTTGTACGATTCGGGAAATTTTTTTTTGCGTTGGGACGGGTTAATTTTTTCCCGAATATTTTCTTTTTTTGGGACGGTTCGATATCTTTTTATTTGGGCCGATGAATGTAAAAAAGTTGTGAACAATAAAAACTTAACGTGTTTTTTTTGTTAATTTTTTTACGGGATTTTTTGTGTAAGAAAATCGTAAATAGTTAAAAGTTGAGGGACCGTTTTGTATTTTTTTTTACTTTGGGCCAGATTTCAGGCTAATTTTGGGCTAGTTTTTTTTTTTTACTTTGGGCCAAATTTTATGCGAATTTTAGGCTAGTGCCTCATGTTTAAAGTGTTTTTTTTTTAATATAATGGGTTGTACGTTTGTGACCATATCGATTATTTTAAAGTTATTAGGTATCGAAGATATTTCCGCGGGTATTTTTTTTATCTGAATAAATCAGAACTTTTGTAATATTATTTTTTCCATTCCTACTTTGTGCATACAAATTTAAAAAAACAAAAAACGGGCTGGTCCAAAAATTGAAGTCCGTTACTGTAACAACTGACCCACTGTCAAAACGACAGTGGATCAGTCAACAAATGTGTATATTTATAATACTGTGTAAGAATACTACTTTCTCCGTCTCATAATTATAGTTCACGTTTTTTTTGTCCCAAATTAATTGTCCACGTCCAAAAATAGATAAGAAATTTATATTAAGTTTACCATATCGCCCTCACTTGATGTTATTATTACACACTTTAAAGAAGTTAGAAATTAATTGGTTAAGGGTAAAACTGTCATTGTGCAAAAAGTAAGAAAGAGAAAGCTGTAAAGATGATGTTTTTCTTAAAGTACGTGTTTTTTGTCGGTGGACTATAATTATGGGACGGAGGGAGTAATGTAAAACACAAAGACTGTGTTTTCGAGTTAGTATTAAGGAGGAAAATGAAAGAAAATGAAAATGAAACAATGAGGTTGTGTTCTCGAGTATTACTTAAGAAATAAAAGAAAAGGAAATGAAAGGAAAGTTAGTGTGATTTTATTCATTTTGAAAGTAAAGTGTTTCCTCCCAGTTTTGGGATGAAAGTGTTTTCTTTACTTTCCTTTACATTTCTTTAATGAAATAACTCAAGAACACAGTGAAAATATAGAGCAGAAAAACAGTAAAAATTTATTATTTTCGTTAATACATTGAGAAAAAAATACGGATCCAATTGTTCATTCACTAAAAATTATTTTTCGTCTTTTTTTTTTTTTTGTTCTTTTTTTTGCTTTTTTTTTGTTCATTAAAAAATACAAAATTACATTACGAAATTAAAATGAATAAAAAGGTCCTAAATTCACGTCTATATTTTTGTCGGATTTCTTGGTTTTGCATGTTGATAATCATGGCATCTTCTCCCGTTAACCCCACGATGCTAGTGGTGATGAGAAACTTCATTTCTTCCAATTTCATGATAGTTACGTCATTCGCTTTAGTCATCGTGCACATCTCTTGAACGGCCTCATGTTTGAGTCTTAATTCATTTTGTGCACCCTCTCTAAAATCTTGTGAGTTACTCCATGTGGCGCCTGACATGATCTCCAATTTTGTGTTTTTCACTTTCCGTGGTTTGACGGAAGGACGTGGTCTCATATTATCTTCGTACAGCTCGGGAAATCAGGGATATTCGGGTCCGACAACAACCCATTTGGAGTGTTTTCCCAAGACACCTCATGACCCTTCTTGATTAAATGATTTTCCACCTCTCTCTCGTCGCGATATGTAGTCTTACAACGGTTCAAAAGGTCAATCTCGTTTTCCCCACTTCTACTTAGACGTTTTAAACATTTTCTAATAGAATGAAGTTTTGGTAATTAAAGTTCAACGTTATCCACTTTCCCGTTAACATATTCCTAGTACATTGGTTTGGAGCACTTTTGTTGAACTCCAATTAAACCCGGAACCAAAGTGATAGCTCATCTTGGTCATTTCAGATAGTGTTATTCCCAAAAATAGCAACACAACGTTCGACTAATAATGTTTCCTCGTCTTGCTTCCAACGAGTGGATGTCTTTGAGGATGGCTCGGTTGTGGTGGCGGTTGTTTTTAGTTGGTTTGGTGGGTCTTTTGCTTTTTCTTCGCCAACTTTTGGTTTCATAGGTTTGTGTTTGTTGTGAAAAGAATTTTGGTGGTTGTTGAAGTTGTTGCAATTGTAGTTGAAGTAGTTGTTGTTGTTGAAGAAAATTACATTGGTAAAGTTCATATTGTTCGGGTGTGTATTGTGGCATAGTATATTGGCTACCAAACGTAGCAAATTTGAATTTTGCGGATGAAGTTGCAGGGGAAGTTGACGAAGATGATGAGTTTGAAGCTTGCGACACTCCGAGAAGGTAATAGTAAAAAATATCATTTGGGTGACCCGTTTTTGTGATATGGTAAAAAAATGAAAGTAAAAATAGAAGCGAATGGTTAAGTTGTATGGTAAAAATAGTTGTATAAAGAGGTATTATATAATTTTTTTTTCTTAGAGAAGAAAAAGAAAAAGAAAATAGAAAGATATCTGTTAGAATTAGGTAACGGTCTATCTTTTTGAAACAAAATCAAATTGTTACACGCCAAAGGGTTGGCGTCGCTGGTGGCGCAGACACCCAACGATGCCATGATGTTGATATTACGCCAACCAGGCAAGTTTGGTTCGACGTGTATGTCATAATGCCTAGCTCTCTAAAAGATGATAAGAAGTGTTTATTAATGAATCATTGCGATGGCCGAAGACGAGGTCATATGTTAGCCTCAAAACATTGAGTCAAACAAAGGAAGTAAAATACATTATTAAATATAACGGGTCATTACGTTTTAGGAACTTTGTATTAAATGTAATAGGATAGTCGGGATCACGGGTTTGAGGTTTAATCTAACCTTGTATACGTTTAGGGCCAAAAGCTCAACCATAGCCAAGCCCGGTCCAACCACAAGTATAGTAGGCGTCCCATGTAGGGTTTCAAGCCTATAAATACCCTTCTCATTTCATGAGAAGGGTTGGTTGTTTCCATTTTCATTTTCACACTTATGAAATAAAACTTCCCATTCTCTTTCCCTCTTTACTTTCTCTCTCTAACTTCTATCTATATTTCTTATATCTTATTACTATATTTATGTGAATCAAGATTTATAACAAGTGGTATCATGCGCCCGGGGTAGATTTGGATGATTTTCGTGTGTGTATAGCTTATTTCCAGCTTGTTCGTGGCTTATTCTTTATCCAGCACATCACGTTTCATTTCAAAACAAATAAAAATGTCACCTTTTAATCTCTAAATGACTATATTTACATCTCTAAATGCACAATATTTCTACTAAAGAGTGTGCATTTTTATCACACATTAAAACATGTGTGTTTGAATGTTTATTACATCTTAAAAGTTTGTTTTAATATCGTGTGAAGATTTCGATTTGATGTTTTTGGAATGACAACTACGTGGGTCGAGTCCAAGCGAATTATACGTTCACCATAATAAGTAGCAATCCTACTTATCATCTCAAAAATTGAATCATGTTTGATTCATGACCAAGCGAACCTTGGTTTTTCGGTCAAGAGAGCGAACCTCTCTTTTAGTTGTTCCAGCGAACGAGCCAAGTGAACCACCTAAGCGAACCTTGGATTTGAGTTAACTAGGACGAACCAAAAATTCGGTTGATAAGGCGAACCACAAGATTCGGTTGCAGGCTAACCTTATATTCGGTCAAGGTTAGGACGAGCCAGGCGAACCTCAAGGTTAGACGAACTAGGTCGACCGAACCTTTAATCCAGCGAACGTAGTTATTGAACGAGTTTTAACTTGGTAAATACCAAGTTACGTGAGGGAGTACTTAGGGTTTTCTTTGCATGCAATAATACAAGCCCTAGGTCAAACTTTTACTTTTTACCCTCTACTCGTGTATTATTTATTCGTTGGTCCTTGGTTTCTATTTAACGAATGTTAGTATTTTCTTTATTAAACCTTATAAACGAAAAGATAACTACATTATTAATCCGTTGTTTTGTTTAAAAGCACATAAACGATGTCGCTTTTACATTCATGACTCAATCTTTCTCGACCATGTAGTATGCACCGTTAGTCCTTTATATTTATAACTCAAAATCACTCAAAACACAATAAAGTTTACTACTTTCTCTCTTAAACGACAAATAACTTTCAAAGTTTGTAACTTTATCACGATTTCCAAACAACAACACACCAACTCAACAAACAACAACATCCATCTATCTACTTAAGATTTTGTGTTAATTTCATTTCACAAAAACATCACTTCAAATCATTCATCATGTCTAATCCATCAAACAACAGCCAAATGCATAACAACATTTTGGCATCTGGTTCAAAGGAACGCTCGCCAATGCTTGCACCGGGTAACTATGCTCAATGAAGATCACAGTTTATGAGATACGTTGACACAAAGCCTAACAAAGATTAACTCAAGCAATGCATTGAAAAGGTTCCTTACATCCTAACAGACCTTGTCACTTTAGCAGTTACAGCAGAAGGTGATAATCAAGGACAACCACAAGTGGTTAGACAAGAAACATACATCAACACTACTCCTGAGAACAGAAAGTGATTGAGATGATGCTGAAGCAATTTACATGATATTGAATGGAAAAGGAGATAACATCTATTCTACTTGGATGCATTCTCTAGTGCTAAAGAAATAGTGGGATGCCTTAAAAGATTTGCAACACTGGCGCGTCCTAAAACAAATAGGATGTCAAGACAAAACCTTCTGGTAATTTGGCAAAAATTTACCTCAAGGGACGAGAATCAATTGAGTTCGTACTACCAAGGATCTACAAGATGATGAATGAAATGGTAAGATACAAATTGAAGTTGACACCTATGCAGTGAATGTTCAGTTTCTTACAACAACTCCAGCCAGAAGGTCAAGATTTGTACGATATGTCAAACAAGCATAACATGGACATTAAAACATAACACAAAACTCTTGACATTACGAAGCAGTATCATAATGTAGTTAATGAGATTCGAGCTGAAAGGATAGCTAAGAATGCTAATCCTCTTGCACTTGTTGCTGCTACTCAATATTATCCAGATGACTATACTCAATCACCAAAACCTTACAAAACCCATGCACACTCATCAAGACAAACACCATCAACCAGAACTCATGCTACTACAAGGAACAAAGGCAAAGAGATTGTCAAACCACCTTCACCTCAATCTGAGTCAGCATCCGAAGAAGACAGTGAAGAAGAAGGCTCAGAGAGACAAGCAAATGCAAAAAAGTTTAGCACTCATTGCAAAACACTTCAAGAATATCTACAGACCTACCAACAACAACCTCAGAACTTCATCAAACACCAGAAACAAAAAGATGGATACTTCTCCCAGAACTAGGAATGACAGAAAAACTAGCAGTTTGAGATCAGATATAGTGGCAGTTCTGGGAATATAGAAACTAATAGGAAAATCAGTAGTTTAAAAAATCGCGATACAGTGTTTCAATTGCAAGGGGTTTGGTCATTTTTCTAAGGAGTGCAAAAAACCCAAAAAGGTCAAGGATTATGAGTATCACAAATATAAGATGATGTTTTGCAAGCAAGTATCAAAAGATATTCCTCTGAGTGCAGAGCAGGATGAATGGCTTTAAGACATTGATGAAGAGCCGGATGAACAAGAACTGGAAGCACATTACATGTACATGACAAATATTCAGGAGGTCTTACATGCTGCTGGTGATAATTCAGGACCTACCTATGATGCTGAGCCATTGGAAAAGGTACATACAGACGATGATTATAATGTGTTTGCCAATGAAACACGACATTCTGATCAAATGATACATATTTGGTGGAAAAGACTGATAGAACAAATATGTGTGATAATGAGGAAAGGTTGATCAAAATGTTGATGAACCTGATAATGAGCGTGTTATGCTTGCTTCTTTAATTGCTAATTTAAAACTTGATGTTGATGAGAATAAAATGAAACACAAGCAATTAAAGAAAGAAAATACGTCTCTATCTCAAGAGCTTGAGAAAAGTAAACAAGATATTTTCTATTGCAGAAGTGAGCTTGAGAAGTACAAAAATTTTCAAACAAACCATAAAGACAAAGAGAAAGTTGAACTTGAATGTGCTAAAGCTCTTGGTTTACTGGCAAAAACTAAACGACTACACAATGAATCTTCTAAAACTCAATCATATGAAATTTTTTCTGTTAAAGAAGAAAGGCCAAGCTTGTAAATCAGATCTCAACACATGAAAGTAGGATTTCTTGAATTTTTGAAAGAAAAAGAGCAAATGAAAAAGGATTTCAAAGCACAAGAAGATAAAGACACAGATAAACAAATATTTTTACTATATGCCGAATAATAAATTGACTCATTATTATTCCATTTTATAAGTTTATCCCATGCATATACGAGTTTGAATATTAAATACGACAAAATTGTTATTAACAAGCATACAAATATTATATGTAAGCATGGATTATCATGATATGAAACCAAATATACGTGATTGTACTTATAACAACGACTAACGTAATTCTTAGTTAAAGTTCATATATAAATATCCGGAAAAACATTTTAAAAAAACTTTATATTTTAACTTCATCAGCGTTAATCATGTGCTATTAAATTCACATATTGTGTAGAACAATAGTTAAATTCACAAAATATAAATCCTAACATGCACGCCACTTAAACAAAGTTAAATTTTTTAATCTAACAAAAATCTTTTACAAAATATAAATCGATATTAATACATAATGATTTTTTTACGTAAAAATTAAAATTTTAAACACGGACAAATTTTTATATATTCGTATACTAAACTAAAATTTTAAAATAATTTTAAAATAATTATCCCTTTTATCGTTCCCGATATTAACAAAAGAACAAACTTTTAAATGAAGGAAAAAAGGCTTTTAAAATAAGCCGGCTTATAAAATAAGTCTCGTTTGTCACGCGGGCTTATGAAAGGGCTTTTAAAATAAGCCGGCTTATAAAATAAGCCTCATAATAGGGGCTAAAAACTTTAGCCCGGGGCTTTTGAACCATAAATTACTCATATACCCACAAAAATATCTAACATATACTAAATATTTATTTAATTATGTCATTTTTAGTAATTTTGCAATAATAAGCCCCAGCCCCAGCCTATTTGCCAAACAAATTTTTTTAATTTCGGCTTATAATATAAGCCCCAGCACAACACAAGCCCAACCTCAACCCATTTCGGCAAACATAGCCAAAGTGTAAAGAATAGATTGTTTGACTAATTTTTTGTTTTCATTATCTATTTGGGCTACTACTAATCTGTTTAACAAAAAAACAAGAAGCACTTCAACTAATCGCTACAGTCAAAGTTTATGGCGGGAAATTTAAAATTTCAAGACACATTTTCTGCTTGGATTCATCTATCGGTAATTTAAGCGAAACTGTACCTTTTATAGTTGCACACAAGCGAATTTCTGTAAAATAATCGTGTTTATTGTTAGGTGAGTATGTATATGAAAGTTTTTATGATGTCAAATAGGAAAGATGATATGCCAACTGTTCGATGAATTGTCTCAAAAGAAACAGTTTAGAAATCATTCGCAGATAATTTAGCAGCATTTAAGAGCGGTTAGCGTTGTGATTTTAATGCTCGTATGTCAAGCAACGAATAGCTTTATCTTTTTTTTATGCTCCTTTTCCAATGCTCCATTAAGTATTTTTTATGAGCGATGAGCATTCGTGAGTTGTTTTACACATTATGATTACAACCGCAACTACTTTACCAAACATTTTTGTAAAAAAAAATAGTCACCGCTCACAGCTATTACAACTATTGCTCACTACCGAGCAGCGACTGCTCAATGCTGCTGCTAATTTTGTCAAACACACCTTAAATTGTTATTTGTCTGTTATAGTCTGGTGAAAATGTGAATGGCTATTTATTTTGGAACTGTAAAGTGAAATTAAGACTGTTTCTTAGATAGAAACAAAAGGATGTCGGTGTCCGCCATCTGTTTGTCGGAATGCCTTAAACGGTTTAGAATTTAATGAGATTGCTTAAGATGACCTATCATTTGAATACTTCAAGCGTTAGTTGCGTATAAAACTGTAGGTTGATTGAGGGTTTGAATTTGTATGTTTAGCTATCTGCCATGTGTTTGTTGAATTATCTCACACGGTCCAGAAACCGGGCAATAGTATATGATGACTATTGATGTGAATGACACAAGCATTAGTTGCAAGTAAAACTGTAAGTTCACGGAAGATTTGTTTGTTTTCTGGATGCCATTTAACATTATAAAACAAACGCTTAGATATAGTGCTCGGATTTGTAATCAAAGTGCACAAATGTTAAAATGACTAAAAACAAAAACACCTTAAGTAGAAATGCCTGTTGAGATATGATCGTTAAAATTAAATAGAACATCATGAATTCCTCTACTCACATCATGAATTTTATTTAGAATAATCTCAAGGGACACATACATTCGAAAAAATGGACTTTGAACAACGAATATTAAGCTATTTCACACGTATTTTTGATCATGTAAGATCTACAGAATCAAAATTTTGAAAAGATAACTTTCATGGTCCGTACTGTTGAACAAAGCAATCTGGATTGCAAGATAAGAGAAGGTATGAACAATCTTTCAATAGGCCATGATCGTTTCTCATACCAACCTTTACCATCTGAGCTTTTCTGGGAAATACTGAAAAAACAAAAAACAAAATCCAATCAATCAAAAGTTTAGTAAGATTGTTAAGAAGTTGTTTCAGGATAGCTTGTTTCAGAATAATCTATCAAATAATGACTCACCTTTTTAATGAGAGATAGATAGTATGGTTTGACCTTTTCGATATCAACACGGGATTTGCTTTTACTGTAAAGGTCATACTTGCTGCAAACGGACATTATTGATTAGATAAAATGTTATAAATCAATTATGCTTATTACTATAAGTATTCACATTTTGGCAGGCTTACTTGAAGATATTAACCCACTTCAAGTTCTCAACATCCTCGTCATTCATCAAATGCTTATAAGCACCAGAGCTGTGCATTGCTGGTACATCAAGAAGGAAGGATCTATTAGGGTAAGATTCATAATCACATCTACCAACTACATAGTTTTTGTATAGTGAAAGAAAGACAAGAGTTTTAGCAGCTTACGATAGAAAGAATGGTAACGGATGATAAACAAGGCTGCTGGAGGCAGAGTAGTTCCATTTTCCTTTGCCACCTGCAAATTCAGATTGTAAGAGTTTTGAGTTTATTTTAGATCAAACTTATTTATTGCAACTTTTCTTGTTTGCCCATAGGGACCGATAGCAGCATACCGAGAACAAATTGAAGCCTAAAAATAATACTAGCAGGTATGTTTTATTTATACAAGTTCTAGATAACATACCAAGTACATGTAGTCATCATGACCCCATGAAATCGTCACATTCTCTAGTCCACATCCTTCTTCGTATATACCATTCTTAGTTTGATAAATAGGATTGTTGATATCGGGGTTTTCCTTGAAATACTGCATCATAAAAACAACAGCAACTCTTAGGTTCCATCCTTTTTTGGGCATTCTTTAGTTTCTGTAATTCATTATACTCCCTAGATTTAAAATATACCTTGTGGTGGACAATTGATTCGTCGAAAGCACAACCAAGAGGGTGTGTGTCACCCACAACAGCCCATTGTGGAAGCTCTCCAAATCTTGGTAGGAGCAGAACTTTCCCAAGATCTACAACACATAAGAAATTTAATCATAAGAACTTGATTCATCATGATTATGTGTATGTATAGTTATGCTTATAGTTGCGATAAGAGATTGGCATGCATATAATGTATACCATGAATAAGGGCAGTCAAGTGAAGCCAGTCTTCATTTGGATAGTCTTTCCTAATCGCTTCAGCTGACTGCAACAAGTGCTCGATTTGGGGTTCATCCAAATCGGGATCACTCTCGTCCACAACTTCATTTAATAGTTCACAACATTCCCAGATGCTCATCTCCAGCTTGTCCAATTTCTTATACTCTTCTCTCATCTTCTGCACCTGCATTATTCCCATCCAAAAGTCTTATTTTCTGTATAGGCTTAAAACTCTGAGAGTACTAAACTTGCACCCAACATCAGAAATGAAACTACGAGATCCTCATGCTTACAAATTCATAGGTTTGGTTGATGTGGTTCAATCTGTAGAATTCCTCAACTTGCTTTTTTCGTTCGCTCTCGGCATCATAGTCTCTGTTTGAAAAAACCATGTCAAGTTCCATTTAAGTATGTCTAAGAAACGAAATAAGAACCATATTGTACCTGAACGTGTGACCAAATGCATTGACCTCCGGGGCATCAAAACCACCAGTAGCTTCATTACTAGGCTCCACAAACCCTCCATCTAATACCAATTCATTGGTATTACTATGGTTCTTTTCTTCCACCACCTGAGGTTCTACTATACATACAAACAAACATAACTTGTTATTAATAACACGAAACCATAACTTGTGCGTTGTGAGCTTAGAAATGTGAATGGATAACACAAGAACATAAGAGAATAGTTACCAGGGACTGATTGCTCCACACAAACAGTCATTTTGGCAAAAGGTATTAACAAGAGATGATCAATAAATAGAACAGACTTGGTGTTGTTTTGACAATGATCATTGAAAAATGGAGGGCTCTTTTATAGTGTTAGGGGATGTCCTTTCTTGCTATTCTTAAAAGTTTTGGGGTCTCAACTGAAATAATGTTTATTTTATTGAAAAAAAAATCGGCTGCTACCATTCCCATGAAAAAATATTCAATTTACAACCTATATAGGCTGTAGTCCTTATTCTTAAACCAAAATTTGGATTTTGTTCAATAGTTTGAAAGTGAACAAATGGAGTCCAAAACTGTTTAAATTTACATTTACAAGTTACAATTGAGTAAAAATTTAATTTGGTAGATGATGAAACTGCAATGAATTTTTTATAAACAATATAGCTTTTTCAATGCCGATCAGCAATGCAATTGGCTTGATGCATATTAAGTCAAAGCTTTAATATCAATGATGCCTTTAAATCTAAGATGTATTCTAATCTTATTTAAATGCTTGGTTTTCTGTTACTAGTAATATTTTAAGCCAATTTGCTCTAAAATCAATACCAGATCTCATACTAGTAAAAAACAGATTTTCATCGGTATCACAAACATTCTCTGATTTAATTCAGCTTACATTTCCCGGTGCAACAGTTCTGATCCACTGCCTCTTTCCCTCCAGATTCTGAAATGTGCATAAGGTCTAAAACCGGACAAAAACTAGAACTGAACTAGGCTAAACTGAACCATATAGTATCGTGTTGGTTTGGTTTCGACTTAAACCTGACTCGAACTTTTAGACTAGAGATTTAAGCTTAATCTTTTACTTGAATGGTGTCCTTCAATTTTAAAAAGATCGGATTGATACCATACTGGATTGAGATCATCTGCTAAATCTTAACTTATCATGTAGTGAGAATCGAAATGTACATAACCAGCCGACTGACCCAATTTTCTTTGCCGGTTTTAACTAAGTTTTACAGACCATTATTTCAATTAAGAATTCATGCTGCAAGCATCAGTTATGATCTTGTTGATTTGTCGATAATGATTGTCGTCAAAAGGACCTTATTTCTGCCATGAAGGTAGGAGTTGGAGGGAAACGGAGCGCCTCTATGGACAAAAAATAGAATAACAATTGTGGTTTTTATGGAATTGTGAGTTTATAACCGCAGCCTTAGAGAGCAATTCACCCCCTATCTGTGACGGAACCAGGGGGTCCCGTGAGACACTCTTGGATTTTTTCGATGTATTGTTAAATTTTTGAAAAAACATAGATTTTTCCTAAATGCAACTTAAATGCACCCGGTCCATCAAAATGTGTTTCTAGTGTTGCTGTTCAAAAATTTTTGTGCACCATGTATCGACATATCTTGCGTATTTGTAAACTCGTACTCAAGTACGTGGTTAATGAAACTCGGCTAGTTCAGCTAGGTTTTCGTGCTGCTAATGTTTGCGCATATGTAAACTTGCACTTTACCATATTTAACCTCGTCGGAGAATTTTCACTTAAATGTCTTCGTCCACTATGCCAAATGTATTATAGGTAAATTTGGACTTTGTTCAAAATATCTAGAGTTTTGGTGATTTTCACACAGTTTACTCGTAATATTTTATACTAATAATAATTAAAGACAGAACATAGAGGTAGGTGATCTTATCATTTTGGGTTTAGGATCACCTACCACCGCACATGATCAATTTTGGACTTTATGCAAATTAAACAAAGTTTAGAGTTTAGTCTCAAATCCTTCCAATTATGAAGGAGAATCGTAAACTTGGGCGTAAGCCCATGTTAAAATTTTGAATTTAATCAAATATTTATACCAAATTGTATAAGATACACGTGATTTGGTTTCTGTGACCCACTCTCACCCATGGCACGTTAACGACCTTCTCTTATCAGTCCTTTGACTTTTCAAAAGTGATAGTCTGACTATGTTATTAGAAGGTGGTATACACGCACGTTGAAATAGAGTGAAGGTGTATAGCTAATGACTCAGTTCCAACGAGCTACCGGTTTATTTTCCAAATTTCTTCGTTTTTTTCTCAATTTTCTTTCACTTTATGACATCATAATGGGTATTATATACATACACTATGTGTGGAATAAAATTATGTCGTTTTGACATAGTTTGCTAGGCTCCTACTTTGGGTCGGCCCATTTGACATTTTTTTTTTGGTTTTTCCTTTTCTTTAACTAGGCAACTTTAAAAAAAAAATTGCTCGCCACAAAATAGGAAACAAAATTACAAGAGTACTTATTTATTCAGATCAAAAAATATCCGCGACATGAGACCAAACACATAAGTCCATATAAAAAAAAGAAACTATTGCACAAAAATAATAATTTTTTTTTGCTCGGCACAAAATAAGAAAAAAAAATTACAAAAGTATTGACTTATTCAGATCAAAAAATACCCACGACATGACGCCCAACACATAAACTCATATAAAAAATTAATATTAAACATGAGACCGGAAAAATAAAGCCGCACAAAATACAAAAAAAAATAAAAAAATTTAACGGCCCGCATCAACGCGCTGACAATCATGGTTAACACATATTTACTCAAATCTTATAAAATTATATTAAAAAGAACCCAAATACAAAAAAAACAACCTTTAACCACATAATTTTTTAAAAATAGCACACGCAAACCACACTTATAAAACTTTAAAATCTTACCATACAAATTAAAAAAAAAACACCCACATCTGTAATAAAAGAAACACCGCCCTGCAGTAATGCGCAGGCAACTATGTTTGTTTTAAACCTATGAAAATAACGCATGTTTGTGATTGCTTATCACATGGTATTTTTTAGCATATTATCATGAATATATACTTTTTAATTAAGGTGGTGTTTGTTTTTTTTTAAAATGTCTCTTTAGAGCATCTTAATCTAACTCATTCAGACGCGGTCAAACATTTGGGTCATTAACACTGTTTGGCTTTTTCAAGTCATTTAGAGGCAGTAAGAGACAAGCAGTGTTAAGAACGTTTGTTTTTTTTCTGATTATTAAGAGGCAGTAAGAGGTTTATGCGGAGGGGGTGTCTTAACACCTCTTAATGTCTTTTTTTCTTACTTTTTCCCCCTACTTTGTTATGTTTTTTTTGTTTTTTTTTAATTTCTTGATTTTTTTCTTGTTTCACCTTTGTCTCTTGTATTAAAAGTATTAAATAGAATCATTGCATATGTTTTGTTAGATAAAGAGTGTATAAGATAATATGTGTCAACTCATATTTTGTTCAAATTGAAGGGTACGGTTTCAGACTCACACATCTCAAATCTAACGCGACTCATTTAGTTAATCGTTTTAAGAAGTTCAATTCAAACTTTAAATTGATTATATTATAAAAGTTGTTTTTTATTTAATGAAGTTTATTTTTTGTGCGAATGCAATCGTTTTATATTTAAATTGTAAAAACTATAGTTAAAACATCTAGACATTCTTACCAAAACAAACAGTTTTATTTCATTCAGATTCAAATTTCTCAACCACTTATTCAGATTCAGACTTTTCTACCGAATATTCAGATTCAGATATGCGAATCAGATGCAGAGCCTCTTAAATAAACAAACAACACCTAAGTGTAACAATTAATAACATCAACATTAACACTGTTAACTCAACTTTTTGTTTCAGCATCGACATCACCACTAAATAGAAGTCGCAAGGTCACCAACTTCATCAGCCAAACATATTTCACTTAAATACATATATACTCACAATATACTTACACACACTAACAACGCAACCAACATCACAAGTCAGTCTTGACCAAGACCAACATCTAATTTTTTTTGCCACAAGATGCGTGGTGTGACGGTTGCGTTTTAACTGATGTGCATCTTAGATGGGGAGGACGTGTCCTCACCACCCCTGTTACGCCTAACTTTAGGTCCTGTTGAGATTTAGTTTTTTGGTTTTTAGGGCTTTTTTAGGGTTTTTATTTTCGTTCTGTCGTATTTTGTTCATCATTCAATTCTAGGGTTTTATTGTGTTTTTCGATGGGAGATCGTAAGACTAAGGAAGACCATGTTAAACAAATCTCAACGTCCATTTTTGTCACGAATTTCCCTGATCAATTCACCTTTAGTGATCTATGGAGGACATGTCAAGTCTATGGGAGAGTGATTGATGCTTTTATTCCTAATAGGAGATCAAAAACAGGTACTAGATTTGGCTTTGTGCGTTTCATTCAGGTTAAAGATGTGGATCGCCTGGTAGGTAATTTGTGTACGATTTGGGTGAGACGTTTAAGGTTACATGCTAATGTCGCTCGATTTCAAAGACCGTCTCTAAATAGTGCTTCAAATGTTCAACGTTCATATGTGGAAAAAAAAGTCTGTTGGTGGGGCGTCGAGCAAAGTTTATGGGAGTAATGATTCATTCAATTCTTATGCGAGTGCTGTTAAACAAAAGGAATCGAATAACGGAGTTGAGGTTGATACTAAACCCTCTTTGGTGCTTGATGATTCGTGCATTCATCAAGGTGATTATTCTTTGTCTCTAATGGGAAAAGTGAAGGATTTTGGCTCGTTATCCAACTTGAAGATGATTTTGGCTAAGGAGGGTTTTGTTAACTTAACTCTTAAATATATGGGAGGTTTTTGGATTTTAATCGAGTTCAATTCATTGATTGTCTTAGAGAATTTTAAATCACATGTTGGAGTTGGGTCGTGGTTCTCTTCTTTACAGCAAGCTTCTAATCATTTAGGATTGATAGTAGGGTTACTTGAGTGGACATTGAGGGCGTTCCGTTAAAAGCTTGGACGACAAATACGTTCATTAAGATCTCTTCGAAATGGGGATTTTGTATGAGTGAGATAATGAGAAACTGTGTTTGCATAATAAGAAGTTGTCATCAAAACATCAATGAAAATAAAATATTTGAGTCGTTTAAGATTATTATTCAGGGGGTTATTTATTGGGTTCGTGCCAAGAAATACATGGTTGGGTGCTTGACTTCATGGAGGACGAGATTGAGGAAGACGATTCCGATGAGGATATAGCGACTGTTGATTTTGATAAGGAGAATGAGGATATGAATGATATCCATAATAAAGAAGGATATAGTGATTGTGAAGAGGTTCCAGAAACTATTTTTGAACAACAGTATGATACATCTTAACAAGGAGATTTTATGAGTAAAGTCGATGATAAATCTCATCTGAAGATCCTTTTAAGAATTTATGATTTTGATTAACAAGAAGCAACAAGGAACCTTTAATGTAGTCGAGGAATCAGACTCTACCTTGAAGTATCCTCCGGGGTTCACTCCTGGGGTAACCGAGAAAGATAAGCATGGTTTTGTGGATAATATGACGAGGGAGGAAAATGTAAATTAAGAGAATTTACGTAGAGAAAAGCATACCAGATGTCAAGAACAGTAACTAAATGTCATCATCGAAGGTGGACGACAAAGAATCTGGGTGTTCATGTCATTTTAGACGTATAGATGTTCCTCAATCAGGGGGTTCAATATTACAACTACTGGAAGATGTTGTGAAGGTTGGCCAAACGATGGGGTACAAGATGGACGGGTGTGTGAGAAATATTAAAGATATTGTTGATATTAGAGGAGAGAACGAGGTGTTTAAATGAATTTTATGTCTTTAAATGTACAAGGCCTCGCCCAAAAGGCTAAAAAAGATTGGGTAAAGGAGTTATGCATTAATCATAAGGTTAATTTTTTGGCGCTTCAAGAAACAAAAATGGAGGCTGTAGATTGTTTTTGTATTAAACAATGTTGGGGTAATCTTTCTTTCGAGTATGTTTGTGGTCCTTCCGTTGGCAACTCTGGCGGTATCCTTTGTGTTTGGGATCCGAGTATGTTTCGTAAACTTAACTCTACGGTTTCTGATTACTTTGTTGCTATTCAAGGTGTTTGGATTCCTAATGCTAGGAAGTGTCTTATTATCTCTATTTATGCTCCTCAAGAAATTTCTGAAAAGAAGATGTTATGGAACTACTTAAATCATGTGATAGAGAATTGGTCGGGTGAAACTATAATAATGGGAGATTTTAACGAAGTGAGGTCTAAAGAGGAACGTTTTGGTTCGGTGTTTAATATTCATGGTGCTGCTGCTTTCAATTCGTTTATTGCTTCAGGAGGCTTGATGGAAGTTCCTTTGGGAGGTTGTTCTTTTACATGGTGTCACAAGTCGGGACAAAAAATGAGTAGGTTGGATAGGTTTCTTATTTCAGAAGGTTTATTGGGGACGTGTCCTAATATTTCTGCCATTACTTTGGATCGTTATTTATCGGACCATCGTCCTATTCTTTTACGTGAGGTATGTGTCGACTATGGTCCTATTCCTTTTCGTATGTATCATTATTGGTTTGAATGGGAGGGTTTTGATAAACTTGTTGAAGAGACTTGGGGGGTAATATGAATATTTCTGATTCTAATGCTATCTCAAGATTTTTGAAAAAATTGAAATGCTTGAAAGAGAAAATTCGTGGTTGGGCTAAAGAAAAGAAAGAGAGTTCCAAAAGTCAGAAAACTAAGCTGAAAGGTATGTTGGCCAATTTAGATACATTGATTGATAATAAGTGTGTCGATCAGGAGGTTATTAATAATAGGTCGCAAGTTATTCAATCGTTATTTGAATTGGAGAAAATTGAATCGTTGGAGATAGCTCAAAAAGTGAAGATTAAATGGTCTATAGAAGGGGATGAGAATTCAAATTTTTTTCATGGAATCCTTAATAAGAAGAGAAATAAATTAGCTATTCGTGGTATTTTAAAAAATGGTGAATGGATTGATTCTCCGTATATGGTTAAAAACGAGTTCTTTTCTCATTTCAAGGATCGGTTCGAGAAACCATGTTCTTCTCGGTTAATGCTTGATGCTGATTTTCCAATTAAATTGAATTCGGATCAGAAAGATGATTTGGAAAGGAATGTTACTAAGGATGAGATCAAAAGGGCTGTTTGGGAGTGTGGTACGGATAAATCGCCGGGACCGGATGGTTTCACGTTTGGTTTCTATCGAAGATTTTGGGGTATTTTAGAAGAGGATGTGGTGGAGGCGGTATCATATTTTTTCAAGCATGGTACGTTTCCTAAAGGAGGTAACTCTTCGTTTATTGCTTTAATTCTTAAAATTCAAGATGCTAAATTGGTGAAAGGTTTTCGTCCTATTAGCTTGATTGGTAGCTTGTATAAAATTATTGCGAAGACATTGGCGAATCGTCTTGTTGTCGTGTTGGGAGATATTGTCAATGAAGTTCAATCCGCCTTTGTTTCTAATAGGCAAATTTTAGATGGCCTATTCATTCTAAATGAGTTAATTCATTGGCGCAAGGCTAAGAAGAAGCAAACTATGATCTTTAAAGTTGATTTTGAAAAGGCGTATGATTCGGTTCGATGGGATTATTTGGACGATGTTCTATATAAATTCGGTTTTGGTTCTATATGGAGGGGTTGGATCCGAAATTGTTTACAGTCTTCTAGAGGTTCGATACTTATGAACAGGAGTCCTACTAGTGAATTTCAGTTTCATAAAGGCCTCAAACAAGGGGACCCTTTGTCACCGTTTCTTTTTATATAAATAATGGAAAGTCTTCATTTGTCATTCTAAAAAGTTGTAGATGAAGGTCTTTTTAAAGGTGTCTCTATTGGTTCATCGATGCAGTTATCTCATATATTTTATGCAGATGATGCTATTTTTATGGGACAATGGAGCGATTCTAACATTTTTTTATATTTGTGCTGCACTTAAATGCTTTCATAAAGCATCTGGCATTGCATATCTTGCATAAAAGCAAGCTTTTAGGGGTTGCTGTTGAGGGTGACAAAGTGAGTAGGGCGGCAACAAAAATCGGATGTTTGACGCTAAAGACGCCTTTCTCCTACCTTAGCGTTAGAGTTGGTGGTCTAATGTCTCGTTTAAAATCTTGGGATGAGGTGGTCAATAGGCTTCGTTCTCGGCTTTCTAAGTGGAAGATGAAAACGCTTTATATAGGTGGGAGATTAACCCTTTTGAAATCGGTATTGGTCTCGATGCCAACTTATTATATGTCTATGTACAAGGTTCCTTCGTAAGTGTTAAAGAAAATGGAAGCTATCAGATGTAATTTTTTTAATGGAGCCGATTCTAATGAAAAGAAAATGTGTTGGTTTAAGTGGAGCAGGGCTTTGGCGTCAAAAGAGAAAGGGGGCTGGGAGTCTCGAGTTACTTTGCTTTAAATAGAGCGTTGATGTTTAAATGGGTGTGGCGCTTTTATACTGATGGCAACTCTTTGTGGGCTAGGTTTATTAAAGCGATACATGGCAAGGATGGAAGAATTGGTAAAATCGTAAGTTCACATCAACCTTCGGCTTGGATCGATATTGTTAATGAAGTTAATAAGCTTAAAAATCTAGATATGGATCTGCTCAGTTTGTTGAAGAAAAAAGTTGGTAATGGGGTAGATACCTTATTCTGGGAGGAAGTTTGGAAGGGTGATACAACTTTTAAAAATCGATATCCTAGAGTGTATGCTCTTGAATTAGAAAAGCTGATTTCGGTGGCTGATAAGATGGAACAGGTTGATTTGGGTTCTTCGCTGCGTCGCATGCCAAGGGATGGTGTTGAACTGATGCAGTTTTCCAAGCTAAAGACATCTCTTGAAGGTTTGCAGCTGCCTAGCATGAATGATAGATGGACGTGGACCATGGTGGGTACGGGAGACTTCTCTGTCGCTTCGGCAAGAAAATACATCGATGATAAGAAATTACAAGGTCCTTCTATTACAACTCGATGAGTCAAAGCGGTTCCGATCAAAATAAATGTTATGGCTTGGAAAGTAAGGTTTGATTATCTTCTTACTCGTTTGAATCTTTCAAGAAGAGGATTAGAACTTCAATCTATCTTATGCCCTATATGCAACAAGGAGGTCGAATCGACTAAGCACCTATTTTTTGATTGCTCTACGGTGTGTGATCTTTATCGTAAGATAGCTTCGTGGTGGGACATTTGTTACACAGGTTTTGGTTCTTATGAGGAATGGGTAGTTTGGTTGTTAAACATCAAGTTATCCTCGGATATTAGAGATATCTTCGAAGGAGTGTTATACATTATGTGGTGGCTGGTATGGACTTTCCGGAATAAAAGTCTTTTCGGTTCCAGTTTTCCTTCTAAAGCTATCTTGTTTGATGATGTCGTTAATCGCTCTTTCAATTGGTGTAGATATAGATGCAAGGCTAGGTTTAGTCGTGTTGATTGGTTTAAAAACCCTTATTTAATTACTTTGTAATGTTTTATCTAGCTTCTTGCTAGTTTCTTTAATGAATCCGCACTTCAGAAAAAACTAACTTGTGATAGGAATTTTACATTCTGAAGATAGATTAGAATCATGCTGCCATGTTTATTCTATATTGATGTGTTGTTATAACATGCCAAAAACAGTAATGTTGCGTAAACTTTACATCATACCTTGAAAATTTTTGCACCTATTTTAAAAGCAGATTCCTTTGTTAATGAATATCCTCATCGTACATTTGCTAAAAGAACCAGGTTAATAAAATTGTGCCCAATTTCTCGATTTACGTTAGTGTTACCCTTACAGCTTTTTAAAAAATGAGGAGAATTTTTCATTGAGAAGTGATACTCACACCACAAAAAGTGATTTGCACACCACAATTATGCGTATATGATGTTGTAACATATGCATTAGTGATGTGATCTTGTGGTGTTCATATCACTTTTTGTAGTGTGAGTATCACTTCCCTTTCTCATTTAATGACAACTTATTTAGTTTATAATAGTATTATATTAAAAAATTTGGTCAGTTGCAAAAATTATAATCCTGCTATCTCGCATGTCTTATTAAAATGAAATGGCTGACCCAATTTTTTCAATAACATGAAACATTTAAGAATAGTTTCGCAATTATAATTATTTGACACTCTAAAGTTTCTCAGTTATGCATGTAGAATGATAGAAAACCCCTTTTAGTTATGATTTATTATTGACCACTATTTATAGTGGTAAAACCCTAATACCCTAAACCCACAAACGGGTTTGGGCCTATTTATTCACTAATACTCCCCCGCAGTCCGAGCGGCGAAATCGCAAAAGCTCGGACTGGAGTAGTAAACTAGAAAAGAAAAGAAAAAAAAAGACAAAACATTAAAAAAAACAGTGATGAAGACATCCGGCAACAAGCGTCTTCAAACAATCTTCAAACTTGAAGTCATGAACTGATAAACCTGGATAACCTGTGTGGATTTGTGACCTTAGCACAAATCACCAACACAAATAACGATTATGTGGATTTGTGACCTTAGCACAAATCACCAACACAACAAACAAATAATAAAATTTAAAAAAAACAACCATAATAGATGTTGCACCATGGTCTTGTTGATCAAGAACAGATCTTCAGATCCGACACAAGTAAAAAAGATCACGATGATATTGGAAGGATGGCTGGTGACGATGACGTCATGCTTTTCTTTGAGGGTTGGTGATGATGACGATGGCGGCTAGGGTTTTTTTTATTTAGGGTTTGACAAGGATCCCTCTGAATCATCGACGAGTTGTCGATGACCGAAGGACAACTATTTTGTGAAGAAAGTTAGTGTTTTTGAGCGGAAGATACGTGATTAGGATTTAGGATCTTAATGGTTGATACCATGTAGAACAATGATAAAAAAAACCCACAAATGGGCTTGGGCCAATTTATTCACTAATATATCCCTGTACGACGGAAGTTGAGCATTAACATAATACGGGTCGTTCTGATCAAACCC